>JABFAK010000668.1:0-55577 GCA_013266265.1 Fusarium sp. NRRL 66182
CCTCTGATTCAATTGACGCTACCTCCTCTGCTCCTGTTCACAATCGAGCTGCTTTGATGGGTAGGTAGTCTAAACTAAGCATCAAACCAACTCTATTCAAGCAAAGGTCTGAACTCAATGTCAATCAACATGAACAAGTACAGCAACACGCAACACATCGTTCGCGCGATGATCCGCTTCATGCATGCTTTTTGCTTGTGCTCAACCCCTCCTCTCCCCCCCCTCCCCTCCCTTCCTCTCATTCAACTCCCTTTTTAGACGATGTAGCATCCAATCATTCCTTGTTGATTGTCGATGCATGAGTACATCACCGCAGATTGTCTTTCTGATCTGACATGGACCAGCCCATCGGTGAGCCTAAGGTTCCGTATTCTCGTTTTGATTAAATCATCCTTTGCAATAACAAGCCCGCCGCAGGCCGTCCCAGCGTTGGTTCATCCTGCATGGAAAAGTGCTTTTTATCGCCATCGCGTTCAAGATATGGATGGACACTGGTAAGATGTGGCTGCTGGTAAACTCGCATTTCCGACTTGAGCATCACATGTGCAGCATTCCTCAGCCGACCAATATGAGCTTACACTTGCAGCATCCTAATCATATTCAGGGCAAGTTCAGAATCACTGCCCCCGCGTCTCTACTTACCTGGAGCCGCGAGACACCCGTCTTTTAAAACGTGGGAAGGGGAGAAGGCTTTGCCCGAACCGCGATGGTGGCCTACTTTGGAAAGAAAGTTGGCCAAAGGATATTTTTATCGATAACACCAAGTTCCACTGAGTGCCAAGTACCCAACTGCAACCCTCCAGGCTGTGCCTCTTGTGCTGGCCGATATGCGAATGCAGCACTATCGCTGCACTGCTGTGCGAGAGATGGCCCATATCTTTGCTGGGACCAATCTCATGCTTCGGTTGCAACAAGTCTCAGCCGGCCCCAAGGCCTAGGGGCGCAGTCCGGTGCTCCCATCTTTACCATATTGGTTAACTGACCCCTGATCCCTCCTTTCCCCTGCCTCTGATCCCCTTGTCGAAACGTTTCCCGACTTGGCCGCTGCGCCCTTGTCGTTGTCATTGGCATCTCTTGGGGAAGGCGTCATTGGTATAATGAGTTGCAAAGCAGTTTGTCTTGTTAGCTTTTCCCAAATAGGTCACTCGTGTCTAGCCCCGGAAGATCATTGATGTCACGACCAGTCAGTCCATTTGAGCCGCCTCTTGCTCCAGCTCTGCGCTTGTCCCAACAAAGTCGACATGCCCGTCGCCGCACTGTAATTTTATCTGGACAGTCTGTTGGCTACAAGCGCGTGCTTCATAACGAACCCAATGCCCATAACCTCGATCTTCATCACCATCTACTGAAAAATAAAAATAAAAAAGACTTGACAAACAAAAACCCCAACACGACCAACGCGCTTGGCACGACGGCCGATATGCAAGCTCCACATGGCGTCGACTCAAGTCGGCGCGCAACGAGAGATATCGGAATGTCTACAAATGGCTGTACACGAATGAAAAACACCAAGAATTATTATAGCGGGCTCTCATTTGACCAGTGACAGGTGGAGATAACCTGAAGCTAGTATCCACGAGGGAAATGATGAGAGGAAATAGACAATCAAGACGTGCATTTCCAGACACGCCATGTCATCTCTGGTCTGCTTGGCAAGGGAGCTTCGAATTAACATCTCTGCAACTCAAGTTGACGGTGGCGCCTAGTCATATTAGACAATCTCCCATACTTCATGAATATAGTTAATGGGAATAAGTAATGAACGACTTGCTAGATAGTTGATTACACACATTGGCTTTCATCATCGCTGGCATCGCTGTACTCTGTGAGGCATAGCAAAAATCGCAAGGTTGATATGTGGCGAGGTTATCCGCACTGGGAGTCATGTGTCTGAGATATCAGCCCTGTTTCCTCCACGGCAACTATAAAAGCTCCATGGTTCAAGGCAGAATGTGACTCGGGCCTTGTGGCGCCAGGGCTTGAACCGTTTAAGGTCTGAGGTGTTCTCACGCCCGAGCGCCATTTCTGGTCGATGTGAAACGGTAAAACAAAGTCTGAGATTCGAAGCCATCACCTTCCATCTTGTCCAGAGTTCCTGCGTTTGGCGGCGGCAGTGAGGTGATGGTCTAAGCTCTCCAAGACGCAACCAGCTTAGCGTCCGCAAGCTAAGCCATCATCGACGGATAGGTGCCTCTTATTGGATGCTGTACACCAATGATCTCCATGATCAGAGCTTGCCTGCTTGTCAACAGAATGTTGTGGATGGGTGTTTATAAAAAGAAGCGGGATGGCTGTGCAACGCATCTGCTACTGCAGACGTTCCCCCGATGAAAATGCTTCTTGGACAAGTCGAAGGAGAGAATAGCAATACGCCTTAGCAGCCTAGTCTAAAACTCCCGAAACTCTCTGCTGGACACGCATATGTGATAACGCCATGCTAAGTAGGCTAGACTTCTCACACAAGGTAGCAGGTCAAGTCTGCAACTTTGTGCCCCATGATCAATCGATGTACCATGATTTTCATGCCTTGGTATCTTACATAAACCGCATAACTGTGTGGTCGCATCACATCAAGTTTCGGTCGAAGATCCTTATTTGTGATCGCCTGCTAGTCAACGTCATAAGGTCTAGGCATCTATGTAAGTGAGAGTGATACACGAAGCACTAGGAACGGTGATGCGTGTTTTACCTACCCCCAGTAGGGCAACGATTTCTCCGCAATAGCTTCCGCAGTCGGCAAGGCAGCCGTATTTCCGGAAGGTCACCTGTGAGTGCTTAATACTGTAGTATGGATGGCAACAAAAGCATTAGGCTGCGACTTTGTGAAAACACCACGAAGCAGAACGCCTGATAAATCCAAGCTGTCCACTCGGTATGGTCACCTCCCAATTCGATATTGGTCGCGTCCCATTTGGGTGTTGAGTATGGCGATGGGCCTGCCACCTTCAATACTTGTTCGACAAACGACAGTGCTGGTGACATGCACCTACATAATTGAATCATTATTCATGTATGCACTCCTGGGCCCTGTGAGTGTTCATGTTGGAACCTGGGAGGTGAGCGGGATAAATGACTCCCAGCAATGCTGTGTCCTGCAACAACACACACACCCCACCTTGTCATCCTTCCCGTTACCATTCTCACGCTAGCTCTTCGTCGACCCTTGCTTGATTTGGCTTGGCTGTCAAGGCCTACCCAGCATACTGGAACATGTATGTATACTACCTACATAAGAGAGGGACTGGAGATGGAGAGGAAGAAGCAAAACCTGGCTCAATATTCAGGCTACGAGAATGGGGAAAAGGCGCCTGACCAGCTACCAGGAAGCTAAGAAACTATTGGGCACCATTCAATCAAGAAAGTCACATCGTTGACAACTTGTATGGCCTAGGACATTTCCTTTGCAGAGGAAGGGGGCAGATATCGTAAAATATTGACAGGGGTTGTCAAGTGGGTCACGAGAAGCAAAGATTGAGATCCGATACAGCGGGCCCTCTTCCTCTTCTCTTATCGCATCCCATCCCCGAATTGTCCAATGCCATCACTGTAGCATTTTACACTTATTTGCTTTTTTTTGTTCATGTTGATGCTACGTGAAAGGAAGGATCCCCATACCCGGATTCGAATGCCTTCCTCCCCGATCACTTGGGATCAAGTCGATTCCCGGTTCAGTGGCTGAATGAGCACCCATTGATTGCTGCTGTCAGCCGGCATCGGCCAAGGCCGAATTATCTTATTCCAGCAATCTGGTCTGGCACTCCAAGCACCCGTCTGCAAGTGAGGAGTTCCCGGATGAGACCCTACCAGGGCGCATTCACCACCCCATAGGAAGAGCCAATGACGGCAAATACCCATTGTGCGTTTATCGGCTATGTGCAGTTGTATGTGCACGAACCTTGTACTGCCCGATACCGTACATAACGTATAGGTAAGATGCACAGCCATCACGACGTGGCACTAGGGTACGGAATACTCAGCCCTATCATATTACTACTCGAAGGCATTGTGTCGTGATGACCGAAGCCAAGGCCACTGTTTTCACATCTGATGGAGCGACTGCTTGCAGCGCGAATCGCTGACGGCCAGGAGGACACGAGCAACCACTCATCAATCAACTGGGACGCTGCATTGCTCAGGGGCAGGACTGCAAGAAGATCCAACATCATTATCCGTGCCTCCCTGCCGGCCGCTGCTTGTCATTCGGTAGCGGTCAGCCACGAAATAAACGTCTCGCTCCGCTGTGGATGAAGACCCTGAATTTCAATGCCTTGCGTCCCATGACCGTGCATACGGCGGCCGCCTTCGAAATCTCAGACAAGCCGTGCCGTTACCAAATGGCGGCTCGCAGAATGAGCGACCGACCACTCGTCTCGCTCGTTAGGCGCGATTCCGCTCGTGGCTTTCCGCACTTCAGTCTCATTTGCTCATGTAGCCTTCCATCACCCCCTCCAGCGGCTATTCCCGTTCAGTCAGACCGGGACGACTCATTCCTTCCTCACCCCTGCCTCATGGCTTGGAGGTGGAGAGAGGACCCTGGACATGACTGCCCGTACCAAGCGGAAAACAGTGGAGATCCAACTTGGCGGTGTTCATACGATTTTCTATCAAGCAACCGCATCTCTTTGTGTTGATGTTTCGGCACAGAATGCCACACTCATTTGGACGCCAAAGTTCGAGGCCGCTCTGAATACCAAAACTGGCGTTATGATTGATGCCGGCAGTTGATCAAGGCGGGAGCATGCCCAAAGCAGCAAGTCAGAACCAAGAATATGTGACAGTTCGCGACGCAAACACGCCACTGCATCGGGTTGTTCAGCATCGGGTCACGCTGCGTACCGACAACTCGAGCTACCTACTCAGTTGTTTGTATGGACGATATTCGGAGGATTGAGCAATGAGGGCCGCCATATTCACAATTGCTGCAACAAGACAGCGCACGCTGCAAAACACAATCTTCACCGTCACTTGGTGATTGATATGTTGCATACCTGGCTGGGCCTGGCGGGGTGTTTGGGTGTGTACCTCAATGGCGGGAAGACTAGGTAGGTAGGGTGTGGCTCATGACGCTAATAATAAAAAGGTAGCAGCACTAAGAGCCGGGCTCCCTCAATCTCTGGGATCAAGCTGGCGCGTAGGGCTGAGCACGGGCAGGCACCCAACAAGTACCCGCGGTAGGTACCTGTTGGCCCTCTGCGCTACCTTGACTTCCATCATTGTGGCCTCACCAGGGGGACCTAGACCCTAAGGGGATGTTGAGGTGATCTGCCTTAGACGGAACTCTCCTTGCGGCGGTCCAACCCTCAGGCTCAAGTGGAGGGGTTCAGTCACTTATGGCCCCTGTAAACCTCCCCAGGACTCAGACTGGCGGCCAGCCCAAGTGACTCTTCTCTTTTTTTCTTCTTCTTCTTTTTTTTTTCAACCCTTTGTAGATGCCAAGCTGCATCTTGACCCACCCTCTTACGTCCATTTTATTTTGGTGACAAGCGCCCAGATTGGTAACGAGCGCGATGCATCTGTGCAGTCTGTTAAAGGTATTCAGAGCAATTACTGTCCCTGTCGCATCACCGCCATTACCGGAACTGCTCGCATGATGGCAAGGCCGCTTATTACTACCCACCATGATGATTGATCTCAGAGTTGTTGTGTTTCCTGAAGACGTGCATCATTGAACAGTCCATAGCTGTGCTTGTTATCTGACATGGCTCCCTCTCTCAAGCCAGTGGACAAAGTGACACGCAGTCAGCATTCCTCAACTGCAACAACATCGGCTCTTCTGCCAAAAACGTATACGTAGGGTCATCTTGTCAGACGAAGCGAAAGCAAAGCGTGTATCTTCAGAGTTGCAATGAAAAATGCAATGTACTTACTGACTGTGCTGTAGCGCCAGCAGAGCAAAAAAGAAAAGAAAAGAAGTAGGATTTTGTCGACGATGGCCTCTCTCTCTCTCTCTCTCTCTCAAACCTCGGCAGTGCCCACAATACTTGGAGATGCGCACGCGCATTCCAGCGGTCGGCCGCCCCAAGCAAGCTCCTGTTTGAGTCTCTGGCCGTTGACCCTGTTCCCCGAGGATTCTGATTGGGTCATGGTAAATCGATAAAGTTGCCAAGCTCCCTCGGACTCACCGATGCGACTAAGACTAACCACCATGAATCAAATCTGACCATTCCCCGTCCCGCCCGCCGCCATTTCCGTGGCCTGCACGTCCTCTTTTGGTGATTGAGTTTATCATGGGGGTCCTTCATTCGGAATTGAGGAGCACCAGAGCCGGGTTTCTGCACATGATCATCACCACTCTTAGTGTGCACTGCGTTGGCACAGACGAGAAGTAAATGTGACCAACCAACATCAACAAGACTTGGGACACTGAAACGTGCTATGGACCAAGGTCTCTGGGAAGATTGCCGGACATCCAGCGCACATCTTCACGAGCTACTGTATTCGGATGAGTCTTGAACGACATGGGTACCTAGAATATCTCTGCAAAGCCGTGTGCAAGTCTGTCCAAGCCCATCAGATAGAGATCACTCGATACAGCGTCTATTGTTAGTTGGCTACACAAGCGTCAGTCCTGTCGATCGGTTCCTTGTTGGCTGTAAAGACTATCTCGTTTATCCCTCAATTGAGATTGCTCGTGTTGCAAAGCTCAACCCTGCCGTTGCTTCTCTGTGGACTGCTGTTCCAGCTCCAGAATGTTCAGCCTTGCTCTACATTGATTCTCTACAGCTTATCGTAGATAAGCAATAGCATATTAAACATCGGACAATTGAATGTCGAGCCGATTGATCTGAGCTTTTGGAGATTTGAGCACGCTCAAGAGCTGTCAAAGTCAAGACGACGATCCGGCTGTCTCAGACACTTCCGCGACTTGTGCGCTTCTTCCTGGATTACAGACTACACAACCGATCCGCAGCCGCTCTCCCCCGCTGTTCGCTACCTCGGCTCTCGACGGCAGAGGCGAGCCCTGTTTGATACAGAAGATGGAAAAACCTAACCCCACTGAACTTGCCGGCAAGAGTCAATTCCGGCGCAGAACCCCTCAACCGAATCCATCATGACAACGCAAAGCGAATCGGCTGGTTTGTGTGGCCCGTGTCCATCGAGACGCCCAGATAGAGTGTTCCAACTTGTTCTTCGCCGGTGTGCTAGCGGCGGCCCAGACGTTCTTGATCCAAGGGACAGCCTTGTTGATTCGAGCCCAGTGACAGACCAGTTCCAACTGTGGCAGCCTTACGCGAGTGCCACCAGTCTAACTGTCAGGCTAGCGATACCACATAAACGTCCCGACGGGAACTCGATCGCGGCCTAGAACGTTGAAGAGATGAGAAAGCAAGGATGGCAGTTTCCAGTACGTATTCATGATGGTGAGTTGTCGCCGATGCTCAGCAATTGTCTCGACTCACGGTCCAGATTCAATAAGAACACCGCCGGACCATGTGATTGCCGTATCATCACCCATGTCGAAATTGACTATTTGATGAAGTCAATATCAATGTCACTCTGACCTCGTTATTCACCATTTAGACTTTGGGAACGGCATTTGATGCTGGGGCTTAACGCCATCCAGCCACGTTTAAACTGCAAGGACCGACGAGACAGGCTAATGAGCAAACAATACTCCGCCTGTATGCAGAGATGGTTATCGTCTATGAGTTAGGCTGTGAGGCTTTTCTATTGCAGTCATGCCATGTTCGGCATTGCTTGCGCCACCATCCGGTTCAGTATCAAAGGTCGGATACTGGCTTGCTTGTTGTTAGCACCGGAGGAACCATGATTGTGCAATTCACGACTCGCGCTTCAGGGGCATAACGATAACGACCGAATGCTACGGTACGGTACGGTACCTCAGATTGATGCACGGGGCAGCTACGGAACACTGAGATGCTAGGTGGGCGGTAGGTAATCTCTAAATGCGACGTCGGTTTTTGGCAGCGTAGCTCGGGAAGACATACACTGTGACCTGGCTCTGGGAAGTTCCTTGTGTGGCGGATCATAAAGCGCCAACGCTGGCGGCGTTTCACGTCGTCGCATCGGTATGATCATATTATACAGTAACTATGAACCTAGTTCTTAAGTGACCCGACACAATGGATTTGATGCGTGCCTTGCCGCTTCTGACCCCCCTTGTCAAAAGATTGAGATTCTCGCCCCTCATGTTGACCCTTGGATCTCGGCCACGTGTGGGAGTCATGATTGAAACTGACAAGGTATGAGAAAATCCAGGCAAGGGAAGAAACAGGGCCCCTGGCATTTGCCAAAGTCTCCCTCTTCAACTCCGACGATATTCGGGGGATATCAAGACTGGGTTCGGGACCAGGACTGGACGCACGTACTGTATGTACAATGCGATAGTATTCATCATGATGTTACCCTGACCCTTGAGTATGCCATGTCACAGCCGGCCAGTATTGGTAATTGGTTGGACCAGACAGAGACAAGTACAAGTGTGCGACTGCCTCGGACAGCCATGCATCCGAGATTATTGCTGCAAGTTCGACATGTTTGTTTGGCTCAACCAGTTTACGGATATCCGTATATAGTACAAGTTTCCTGCAACCCCAGGGATGGATGCTACATGTCCCCGCTTGGGTGCTTGATACATTGCCTCTGGTTGCCTTTTTTGCTTCCTTTGTCTTCTCAAAGGAGGGTGTGGCGGCTCGATAGGACAGGATCCAGGCGTTTAATCGACCCAAGAAAAGAGTGCTGGCCTAGCCCGGGTCGCACTCAGGGTTGAGTCGATAGGTTACCGAGAACCAGTATGGGATGTGAACCCCACGGGCAAGGCTTTCTCGTCTCCCCATCGAGTCAGCCTACAGCCTACCCAGACCCGACATGACGCAAGGGGAGATCCCCGTTCAAGACGTTGCATTGGAAGCTGGGGAGCGGCTTGGCTTCCGCCTTTTTGCCCTGCTGCCCTGCTGCCCTGCTTGCACGGCACAAGGAGATTTTTGCTCTGCATGATCGACAGACCTGCTCCAGTTGTTGGCAAGGAGCTTAGCTAGAGGTTCTCCCTGGTAGAATGAATCAGACCATGAGTATCCATCATGAGTACTACCAAACTGGTAAGCTCGACAAAGAGAAAGCCGGGCTAGAAGGGATCTTGCAGAGGGTTTATTGAAGTCTGATTTAACTCGATACCTACCTTATCTAGATCGTGAAGGATCACTCTGACGTGGCGATCCAGTAACGATTTCCCAGGCGCCGTGCCCCCAAAGTGGTTCGAGACTCGATAGACAATGTCTCAATTCTTCAATCCTGGGGGGGGGGCGGGAAGCTCCTTGGTCTACTCTAGATATCTAGTATTCCCCTGCAGCGAACCATGATCAAGCAGCATCAGATCAGCCCGCAGCACCCAATTCTGGCCCTGGCTGGCCTCGAAAACCCTTCCATTTGCAGAGCGCGGCATTGGCATTGGCATTGGCGAGCTCACCCCCCTCTCTTCTCGATCCTCGATCCTGGCCCAAGCCAAAGCGCATCTCTAGGGCGGGTTGCTACCCTTGCTTTGGCGCGTGACAGCGGACTTGGCTCGCTGAGCGCAACCTCGCCTAATGACGGAAGCCGTTCCGTCTTTCAACCACTGTCTTTACGCGAGAGAGCGAGTCGCTAAGAAATTCCATCACGGAAGAGAGTCCGGGCCAGAAACACGGCTCGGGTGGGTTTGGCCTGGGCGCGCCGTTTAAACATGAAACGGGCGGAGTTTGGTCGTTTAAAGGCCCGCTCACAGAGAGGACAGGACGCGGAATGAGTTGTTGGCATTGTTGGATAGGATGTTATACGCGCGCAGCAACAGTCTGTTGGTGCTGCACTTTAAACAAGCATCTCGTTTATTATGCATGTAATACTGTATAGAGTTGATATGCAGGTTCAGAATGACTGACTCATGTGACAGGTACTGTGTAGACTAGTAGTTTCTTGCAAAGTTCCGATCATCTACAAGTTTAACGCTGTACTTTACTTCTAGTGAGATGTAGAGTCTAAGACTTGGGAATCCATGTTCCTGATAGCTTTCGATATACGAGTACTACCAGAACGTGTATGAATAATGAGTAACATTGTAAACTAGGTACTGACGCGCATTGCCTGCATCTTCAATCCGTGTAGGGTGGTAACCAAGAGTCTTTGAATTTATCTACACATTTGCAACTTCACTCCTCCAACCCCATCCCCCAATGGTATTATCTTCCAGCTTCTTCATTCCAGATGCCTCACATATCTTTATCACCACATCTCTAACAGCTCTCACCTCGTCTACACTTGCACCTCCATTGAGTGCACCCCGCAAGTGTCCCTTTAATTGAGGGTTTACCTGGAAGACTTAGCATCCGCATCATAAACTAATTCACGAGTAGCCCAATGGACTGCAATAGGAATCGCTCACATCTTGCGGGATGAGACTGGCAATGAGTACAAACGAAGTTTCGGCTGGTGTGAGCACATCGGTGTTGCTGAGTACATAGCCATATGTCAACCTTGCCAGCAAGCCCAAGTCTGGTGCACCTGACCGGTCCATCTGACCCATAATACGTCTGGAAATTTTGCCATAAATGCTATTGAAGAAGTTTTGTCCCCTCTCGAGCACTTGTGAGGGAGGAGTGTCGTATATGTCTCTGTATCTGGAGGATGATTCATCCGCTCCTGACTCGTCGAGGAGACGCTCTGGCGTTGCGGTCTTCAAGGCAAACAAGGCGTTAATTGTCTAACAGGCTAGTCAATTCCATCTTATCGACTGTCTTCCGTGTATTTATGGCATACCTTAGGCAAGCCTCCAACAGCAGAAGCTTTCAGGAGAGCCTCCCGAAGACGCTTTGATATGTGCAGCTGCTCATCCTGGCTTGGGGTCCCCTCCTCGAAGGCGTCTGAATTTCCCTCAATGGCACATCGGAAGACCTTTGGTAGTTCAGCAGGCCTGTTGAGTGCTGACAAGGTCGTGGCAGCGATAAAATACCACGTGTTTGGTGGCAGGTTTGGCTGCTTGCGAATCGCTGCGAGCAACGCGGGCGTAAGAATTGGGGTTATTGCCGCCATAATGATGTGCCAGTATTATCCGAGAAATACAAGAGCATACAGATCAGCCAATTCTTATTATCCACAAGCAGAACACATTGCTTATCGAGAGAGTTACTCTTACAAACATCTAAGATCTGACAGCTATCTTTAGGGTAAGCAGTTTTATGAATCCATTCTGACCCTTGCTATTTTTGATGACAAACGGAATAACGTCGGCAGCTGGGTGAGGCGTCAGAAGTACAAGGTAAGGAGGTTGTTGCAATTAGTATTAAATATCTGAGCATTTTAATAACTAGAGCAATTGATTTACTGACCTGGCATCAAGTAAATCAACAAAGAGATGACCCTATTCGACTAGTTTTATAAGTTTCTCTTCCAAAGCATTGTATAACCGGGATGTATTGCTCACGATCACGTGCGCTGGTTCCTGCGTCATCGGTCGGCCGTGCTTAACGTGGCATCAAGCAACACCTTTGTCTGCTTTCATCGATACATTCAACACATACGGGGCCTGACAATGGGGGCATAATCTTTTCTCTTTGCATTCTTAACAAGTAACCGAATTATTCCTCAATTTCACCTCACATGCCCAAGATGCGACTTGGCTGGTATGCTGGGGTAAGTTAACATGTTGCTTGGTGGGAAGCTTGGGGAAGCTAGATGAAGCTATCTATGGCTGATCATCTTGAACCTGAAATGATGCTGACGTTCTACCTCAAGGCCTCGACGGCCCTTGCGGGCACTGTTGTGCTTTCGGCCTTTTATCAGCGCGCAAACTTTTATTCCGCCATGGTCTATCTCTCACAGAGCAATTTTTGTTTGCTGGTATGTTCGCTTCACTTGGAGCTCTCCTCAACTTGTGCTAACTTGTGATCAGGTCTTGGTCAACTTTTCACTATTACTGTACAGTAGCTTCGTCTATGGCCTTACACGGCTATTCTTTGGGCCCCTTCGCGCCGTTGAAGTTGAGCAGTTAACCGAGCGTGCCTGGTTCGCGATCACCGAGACATGCCTAGCAATGACCATTTTCCGCGAAGAGATTGGGGCCTGGTTTCTCGTCATGTTCGCTGCCCTAGTCACAGGCAAGGTCTGGGGATGGATCGGGGATGGAAGAGTTGAAGTGCTCGAGCAACAACCACCTGCGAACCCTCGTCTTTTCCACTTGCGGCTTAGCGTCTCGCTCATGCTAAGCTTCATCTACGATATCTACATCCTTCGCTATACGATTAATACCGTCATCCAGCAGGCACGCCCCAACATGATGGTCATGTTCCTCTTCGAATTCGCAGTACTGGCCACGAGTTCATGGCGGACGGGAGCGCGCTATGCCCTATCTTTGACGGAGCAGAATATACAAGAGGCGCAAAAACGCAAAAGATTGGCCGAAAGGAGGCAAGAGGTCAGGGAAGAACGGGAGGCTATCCTACGAAGACGTGAAGCAGCTACTGCCGCCGGTGAGGAACCCTCCGACGAACCCCTCCCGAACGAGGACGATATAGACGAGATGGATATTGAAGTGCCGGGTTGGTCGGCCAAAGGAGAGTTTGTCCTCTGGCTTGATCTTGTTACCGGTATGTTGCCCGCTGAACGTGTGAAAAAGGCCATCACTGACAAAGCTAGACTTGGTCAAACTTGGCATATACATCGTCTTCTTCTTCATGCTCCTTACATTCTACGGACTGCCGATTCATATTATGAGAGACCTCTTCATGACAGCGCGCGATTTTGTCAAGAGACTGAGTGCTCTAATGCGGTACCGAAAAGCCATCCAGGAGATGAACCGTTACCCCGATGCCACCCAGGAGGAACTTGCACGAGAGGACACCTGCATTATCTGTCGCGAAGAAATGCGACCTTGGGACCCCGAGAACAACCCAGGCGCAATGGATCGGATCAGACCCAAAAAGCTACCTTGCGGTCACATTCTGCACCTTGGCTGTCTCAAGAGCTGGCTTGAACGACAACAGGTTTGCCCAACTTGTCGTAGCCCTGTTACTCTCAATGAAAATGCTCGCGCCGCGCAGAACCAAGCTGCGGGTGTCCGAATTCAGATTGGAGGCGCCCGCCCTGCGGATCAACCGCCTCCAGCAAACCCTGGAGATGCGCCTCCCCAGGGGCAGCAGAATGGAGGAGGAGCCGGACCTGAACAGCGTCCTGCTGGGCCACGAATCTTCAACTTCGGCCCCCTGCGAGTCGGATTCGGTGCCAATGGACAGCAAGTTAGAGAGCTTGCTCAGCAGTTTGGCATGCCCCAGGCTGCTATTAACCAAGGCTTAGCACCTACACCAGGTGCTGGTACTCCTACTGTTCCTGGCCAGAATGCACCAGTGTCTCCCGGAGACAATGTGCAAAACGTCGGAAATCTACTTCATCAGGCGGATCAAATAATTCAACGTGAGATACAATCACTCCAGATTGCACAACAAGAGTTACAAACCCTTCATCTCCTCCAGACAGAGTTGCAACGTCTGCGACATCGACAGCAACATCCAGAACAAACCCCTAATATCCCGACACAAATGCCATCTTCTACCATGCCCCTGATGCCGCAGCAGATGCCGCAGCATTATTCTATAGCCCCTCATATGGCTGTCCCACCACATGCTAGTTTCCCTGCCTTCCCTAGTATCCCTCCACAAAACCTGAGCCCCCTCATGGCGCGTCATGGCGCTCCCCTCAACGCTGTGCCCATCCCTGCTGGAAGTGCTGAGCTTCCAGAAGGGGTTGTCATTCCGCCTGGGTGGTCTCTGTTGCCTCTCCAAAGGCTCGATGGTAGTCAAGCTTCGACACAGCCCTCGCCACAGGTTGGCCCTCAAAATGTAGGATCAGATGGTAATAACATGACTCAATCGACATCTACCATTCGACAGCTATCACCAAGCGGAAGCAGGGCCAATGAAGCTCGACCAGATGATAACAACGCTTCTGTAGCTTCTGATGAGACGATCCGATTCACTCCAAATGTCAATCCGCCTCCTGTCGTTGCACCTAGTCCTCGAATGCCTAATTGGGGTGGATCAGCTCAACTATTTGGTAGCGGGTCTCGTCTGGACCAGACTGAACCGGCGCCTCAGAACGAGCTTCAGCCTGAAGCGAGCTCGAGTCAGTCAGTTCCTGTTGAGACATCTTCTCAGCCAGATCAAGCAGCCGAACATGTGCCGCAAGACACTTCATCACCAGAGATTGGCTCAGAGGATGGACCAGAGATCAGCTCTGGAAAGGGCAAGGCCAAGGCTGTGACTGTCGAGGACGTGGAAGATGAAGAAGAAAGCAAAGATGCGACAAAGGAAGATTAGTGTAGTAGCGAGGAGGCTCCATTATTTTGCACCCTTCTTTTTGCGTCAAGACATCATACGTGCACGTTGGCTCAGTAAAGAGCAAGACTGCATTTGTTTTTTTTTTCATTAGAAGATAGCGGCATGGCGTTGAATGGAGTTCTTTCTATTCGGTTGGTCTAAGTAAAACCACATAAGCTTAAGACGTGAGGTATTAATTTGTAGAAGCAGATATTGTACATTAAATCGCGACTTTTCCCTGCGCAATAAAAAAAAACCCTGACTGATGGTATCTTTATGCTAAAAGAGGCTTGGTAATGTGACAGTATAGGCGACAGAAGTGATCCTAAGTAGAGGAGAGTGACAAAACTTATCATACACTACAAAGGTAGAGTTCGTACAAGTTAAGATGAGACGGGTATGGCCCCTGAATTACGTTAGACTATCTTCCCAATACACGCTCGCCATGAAACCGTCTTTATATACAATAGACACAATAGAATAGCGCAGCTTGACTCGGCGTATCAATTAGGCGCTTCGATGCTTGGCCCCTTCTCTTCTACCTTGACCACAAGGTCATAATTGATGCGCAAGTTCTGCGCTCCGCTCAGAGCACGTGTCAGTATAGCTTCATGTCGTTCTCCAACAAGACGCTTGAGAGCACCGACAAGGAACGGCGCAACGATGTCGACAGACCAGTCATCGGGAATAAGACCAAGGACATCGTCAATCTCGAACCAGCCGCCAAAGCGCTCTAGCAACGCACCGGTCTGCTCAACGCGGTCGCTGACATCTTCGAGGGAGAGAAGCTCGCGAAAGACCACGTCGAAGAGGCGCCGCTGCTCCTCAAATGAAGGCCGTTCAGATGGAGCAGCACCTGTTGTGCTAGATCCGCCTCGGAGGCAAAATGAGACGGCGGTGTCGTAGTCACCCAAGTTATGGATTAAAAGACGAAGGGCCTTGTCGTGTTTGCGCTCCTTGCCGGCCAAGATGATAGTCTCGGGAACGAGAAGATCATCTGGCAGAGTAGAGATTCGGTCTCTTATTGCTGTAGCGTTATAGTCATGAGCATCGCCCAATAGTTGGAGCAAGCGAAGGCGACTGTGCCAAACCTCATTGTCGTCTGGGGCGTTATCTCGGAGGAAATGACTGTATGCGGGTTTAGGAGCCTGCAACGCCCGATACGCTGCATAAGTGGCCCTGACTATGTTTCGGCTCTCCTCGGAAGACTCGAGGTCATGCACGACCACATCAAGGTAGTAGGTCATCAGATCGTTGATATACGTGGTGTGTCCCTTGCCGAACACCAAGTATTCGAGGTAGTATTTGACTGCGTCAGGCGCCTCCTCTCGTAATATCGCAACAACTTGTGCTGGCTCAAACTTGGGTGCTCGTCCTTTATCTTCTGCAAATACCTGAACACCAAGTCTTGGGTTGCGGTTCGCTAGCCAGACACCATATTCTTGGACGAGAGCCTGGCTGCTAACCTTGGTTAGATACTCACGCACCCGTTGTTCGCCGTCAACAAGCTCCTGTCCGACATCTCTCTCGCCTTCGATGATCCGCTTCCATGTAGCCAACACATCGCCTGACAGCTTGCGGCTCTGATACAATCGGCTCAAAACGAACAGACGTTGATATGATTCAAGCAGATTGACCGCACGATCGAGGCAATCAACACCTTTATCCACCAGTTCGTTTAGCTCTGCTCTCACAACACCTCCTTTGCCCAAGCCCTTGGGAGAGTGTTGGTCGATTTCAAGGAGGACGAGCAGCAAAGCAGCGTCGACTGTATGAAATACTTCTCGCTCATCGGTGACGCTGCCAAACCCCTTTCTCTTCCGCCATGTTCCTAAAAAGCGGCGGAGAAAATGCATGGTCCTCGGTTCCAGTGTTGCAATACTGTCCCTAGATGTACTCTGAAACTCTGCACTCCGCAGGTATGCGTTGGCTGTTCTTCTTACACCACCGTTGATCCATATCCCACGTTGACCTTCGATTATTTCGTTTCGAATACCAGGGATTAGCGATAACACTACTCTTGGATCAAGACCACTTTCAACCAAGACCTCTTCAAGCGCCTTCACTTCCTTTTCTGAGAACTGTTTATTTTCTGGAGACTTTAACAAGTTCATTAAAAGTAAGATGCCAGCCTTTTGTCGTATATATCCATAAGTCATAAACTCCAACTCAGTTTGCGGCTCTCGGCTCCTGATCGAATTGATAGTGTAAAAGATGGCCTGTCTATCCAGTTCAGCAGGAGTAGAAATGTTGTCCGGACATGCTGCCTCCAAAGTAGCGTCAAGTTGTATTAGTAGAGGGTTGCGAACAGCCCACCAAATGCGGCTCCCACTCCAGACTGCCAATCTTGCTTGTACTTTCGCAAGCTGACGAGCAAATTCTTCTCCTTCAGCATTACGATTTGCTTCCCATTCGTCGGGCAGAGATTCTTCATCTTGAGAGTCCATGTTTCTCTCAAAAAGCTCCTTTTCTTTCGAAAGGTGTTCTATTGATAATGCAGTCCTCGAATCTGGAGTCTTGGCTGAAGATGAGGAAGGTTCAGGTGTTCCAGGGATGGTGGTGATGGAGAAGGGGGTATATCGCCTTTGAGAAAGTTTTTGCACGATTTCGTCAAACCGGGTTTCTTCGCTACCAGCAAGTGAGCGAATGCCATATACCCCATCAGGGCCAGCTTCTCTAGCTGTCAACCAGAACTTTTGTGGATTGGCATCAGAGCCAGCGTCGAATCGTTGAATCTCAAGCCCGTGATGCAAGCCATCATCGGATTCTTTGGTCATTGAGGCTAAAACATAACCTTCTTCTTCTCGTGTGGAGGATGGTTGCGATGATGTCAAGTCTAGAGGCGGGCTGTCTACAGCGACTTCCCTGGGATATCTGGTAAACTCAAGAGTAGGCCGCGTAGGATCACCATCGAGATTAACAAACATGCCAATTCCCGGTTCAAGAGGACTAGTTCCAGTGACTAACAGAAACTCGTCTGGAGTTGGCGATGTGATGTGAGGCTTTAAGAAAACTGATCCAGGTTTGGGTCGAAGATCTGTCGACTGAGTAGGAGTACCTGATGGGGACGGCGCAGCTGGTAGAGGCTTATCAACTGAAGGGTTAGGGGTTGAGGTTCTCTCGATAGAATGTCTGGGGCTTATCGATGGTTGCGGTGAAGGGTTACGGCCCAGCGAATCGCCCCCCTCGTTACTACGCGGATCTTGTCGACGGATGCTGTCTAATATTGAGCCTCCCAAACTCGTGCTTCGACTATGGCCTGGGACATCGCTGGAAGTGCGGTTTCCGGTCGAAGAAGAGCTTCGGAGGAGTCCCCCTGAATTATCTGCAGCAATACTTTGAGCATGTCCAATCTCACTGGGCGAGGTTGTCTCTTCCAAAGATGAAATGCTCATCAAAGGGATCTTGAGTTGTTGATCTACATCGATGAGCGCATATGATTTGGAGTCTGCCACACATGCAATCGAGTCTCGGCGCACTGATAAAGTGCTCCCAGAGAAGTCGATTCTCTACGATGCCGTGTTAGCAATTTTTCAAAACAATATGCATCGTTGGTGTGTACCTTGAGAGGGCGAGCATCCTCGCCTATTTGAACGACCTGAATCTTTCGCATATAAGAGAGAAGAACGGTAGCGCCCCCAAGGGGCTCGTTCAAGTCAACGCCACCTATCCAATTGCAGTTCTTGACATGAGTCGACCCGAAGACCGGGCTGAGTTCGGGCAGAGAGTAGAAAGTAGCGGTCCAGTTGCAAAGGATACACGCTTTCCCAACGCGAGGTAGTAGTACGATTTGCTGAACACCAGGTCGTGAGTTCGGCGTAACTGATGTTTCAGCGTATTGAGGACATAGCCGAGATGCGAGAATATAAACAGGTTGTCCGGATGGGTCATTGGGATCGGGAGGGATCTGGACAAAGTGAAGCAGCTCAGAAGCCGATGTGCCGACGTACAAGTTGGAGTCTACATGCGTCTACGTCAATAATGGGCCTATTCGTTGCGAACACTGCAAACTATGCTTACCTAGGTACTCTACGCAATTGATCTTGGTGTCATCTTGAGAACCATCCGCCGAGAGCGGTACCTCATTCAACAGTATCCGGAGAACATAAGGTCCGACCTCGCGACTGGTGCTCGTCAGCCGTGGGCTAGCAGTTGGAGGCCCATCGCCTGAGCCATCTGATGTCATAGCGACGTTGTAATCAACAGCATGATCTGAGTAGATATCGCATGTCGTGTCGTGTCGTGTCGTATTGTATCGTATCTTGTCGTGTCGTGCGGTTTCGTTGCTATGAGTTGAGTTGTCTGAGCACTTTAGGCTGGCGTATGTTGACATCAGTGGATGCAGCTTGGAGCTGTGGAAGCTGACGGGTACCTACCTAAGGTACAGTACAGTACCTAGACAGCCCCCACTCAAGTGCCTGCCCTGGAAAGCACTGAGCTGCAAGGCTGCAGGGGATCGCTCAACGATGATGCCCCTGTGGCGCCTGTAAGCTCTTGGCGTTCTCAGCCTGACAGCTCCAGTAGCCAATAAGATTGAATGACGCACCAAAGCAACCTGGCCCCAGGTTACAAGAGAACACATCCCTTCGTCTATCAGCACCATCACCAACTCATGGCTTCAATTTGATCACGAAGAGAACGACTTTATACGAGGACTTGAACGACAGAATCAACTGCCAGAAACTTGCTCACGCAGCTTCGAGGCGGTCGAGGCTGCCCTATTATACGCTCCTTTGCGCCGCCCCCTGATTCCCAACTCAATTCAACACCATGACCGACGCCGCCGTTGAAGCCGCCCTGGCTACCACGACCGAAGCCCAAGCGCCTGCACCCACTTTCGAGGGAGAGAACAAGTTTCAGCATGCCATTTCAGCATGGAGGAGTACGATGGCCAATAAGCTTAGGCTGCGATAAGCTGCTAACTGCTCTGACAGCTATCGATCTCACTGCCCTCGTCTCGAATCTAGACAATACGGCGTCAGATATTGTCACCTACCAGCGGGACTCGACTGTTCAACGCAAAGAGCTCGCACAAAAGACCAAAGAGTTCCGCAAGCTCGATGATAGCGCCAAACTTACAGAAATCAAGGGCTTGCTAAAATGTACCTAGAGCGCAACGATCTGTTCCTGTCACATGTTAACGTGATTGCAGCCTATCAGACCTTTATCGACCTCCTTACCAACCATTCCAAGTCTGTCAACTCAGCATTCTTACAGACTTATGCCTCCTTTTCCGATGCGCCAGACCCATATCCACTTCTCGAGGCCTCAGTCGACTCGATGCTCTTGTCTGAGGATACCTTGCCAAGGATCACCGAAGAAAACCAACACTTGCAAGAAAATGTTTCAAAACTCACAAACCAATTGGAAGAAGCCGAATCGAAGCTTCAAAATGAACGAACCGCTCGGAAAGAGCTGGAGGAGAACCTTGAGACACGTGTCAAAGAAGTCGAGACATCGTGGACCGCCGTGCTAGAGGAGAAGACGGACAACTGGGAGGCCAAGGAGAAGGCTTTGGAAGACAAGCTGGAAAAGCAAGAACGTTTGCTCACAGAGATGCGCGCAAGCTACGAGGTCAATCAGCGCCTGGGCAAGAACGGTGACGACCAGGAGGCGCAGCGCAACCAGGTTTCAAGCGCCGAACTTGAGATGCTCCATGCGGATTTGGATCGCACGAGTTCCCGACTTGCCGAGATTGAAGCACGCAACGAGCAGATGCGGCTGGAGCTGGCACAAGCCAAATCATCAGTTCAGCACCAACCTGAGACTAGCCTCGAGGACGACCCCGGTTATATGCGTGTCATGTCGGAGAATCAGTCCATGATCCGCAAACTTGACGCCGCTCGTGTGGAGAAGGAAGGTCTCAAGCGGGAACTGGATGGTAAATTACGGTCTATTGAGAGAGAAGTGAACACCCTCAAGGAGGAGAGAGATACATTGAAGGGCAAAGTCCAAAAGTGGGGTGATTACGACGACATCAAGCAGGAGCTTGAGGTGCTCAAGAGTATCGAGTTCTCTACTGGTGACGATGATGAGGCACGAGAACATCTTGAAACAAAGGATGCAGAAGGCAACTCCCTAGAAAAGTTGCTATTGGCGCGAAACAAGAAGCTGGGTGATGAGTTGACCGTATTGCGTGTTTCACACAATGATCTGCAAAGTCGCCTAGAGGACCTCCAAGAAAATCTCTCGAGGACAAACGCAGATCTGGAGCGGTCGCAGAAGCTCAACCAGAAGCTGGAGAGCGACTTGGAGGCACTCCAAGAAGAGGGCGCCAACGCGTTCCCATCTGGAGCTTCTGTAGCTGGAACATATGTCACACGGGCAGTTGGCCGTAAAAGCGGCAGGATCTCGCCTACATCTTCAATCATCAGTGGCATGGATCCTCGTATGGGAGGAGGTGAACCAGGCGAGCGAGTCTATGGAGGCGGTTCGGGCATGCTGCCGATGGTTACGGCACAGCGAGACCGCTACAAGAAGAAGAACGTGGAGTTGGAGGAAGAGCTCTCAAATACGCACCGAACCGTCTCGCAGCTGCGCCAAGAGGTAGCGGCGCTACAGAAGGACAACCTGAACCTGTATGAGAAGACGAGATACGTTTCGACGTACAACCGAGGCGGCGGTGCGGCGACGTCTTCAGCGTACGGAGCAAACCCAAACCCATCGACTGTATCAATTGGCGAGACGGGCAACCCTGGCATCGCCATGGATCGGTACCGTCAAGCATACGAGTCCAACATCTCTCCGTTTGCAGCATTCCGTGGGCGTGAGTCTGCTAGAGCCTACAGACGGATGAGTCTTCCTGAACGAGCAGTTTACTCTTTAACGCGAACGGTTCTTGCTTCGCGAACCAGCCGAAACCTGTTCGCCGCATACTGCGTGGCACTCCATCTGCTGGTGTTCTTAACCTTGTACTGGTTAAGTTCATCGGACGTCGAGCGGGCCACCCACCTCGAGTCCGCGGCGGCGGCGGCAGCAGCAGGGGTTGCCGGGGGTAAACTTGGCAGTCCAATGGACGGGGCGCCTAAAGAACCTGCCAAGTAGAGGGCGATGCGCCGTCTTGTTTTATGTGTTTTGCCCAAGAACTCGAAGACGATTATGTCGATGAATCTCCGCGGGGGATGGAGTTGTAATATTATTAGTATGCACCTGGTCCACCACCAGCTTTGTAGCGGAGTAATTGGATATCTGGGACCCTGTATTATGGAAAGCAAGCGAAGCTGATCTGCTGCGAGGTAGTATTCGCGTTGAGATAAGATCCTTGAAATTCGATTCTATAACATGATCTACGTCAACAACCAACAAAAACAGTAAACGTGTAATGTGATGTACCAGCACACGGGTATATTGAGCTCCGCTAAAACAATGCAAGTCATGGAAGCTTGGCTCGAATATCCCGTTCCAATGAGAGGGTCTTTACTCGTGGTACTCCGTATGGGGAGTTTGTTGCTATTTTCTACAGCCGCTGGCCGCTTATCGCGGCCCGTCGACGTGCATGGTCCGCGGGCCCAATCACAGGCTTATAAGCAAGCAGCAAGTAATTAATGCCCTTTTATGTAATCTATCATGGACAAGATTGAGGTCGAGGGACTATGTTTCTCGTCTCTTGGCTGCTTCAATACTTGTACGAGGTTGGTTCGTGGGTGGCGCCGAGAGATCTTGGGGATCCAACTTGGTAAGGGATCTTTGTTGACTCGGAGATGGTACTGTAGGTGTGGTGGAGAGGCTGGAGTGCAGCTTGATTCGAGGGGGCTGTTTAGTTGCATCCAAATTCTCTAGTTCTATCATAGTATATACTACATGGGTAGGTAGGAAAAGAAAGGCGCTGGCGATTGTATTTATATCTGCAGATCCTGACTTACACGATAGCACCGTGAAAGTCGAGGTGCGTAACAGAGGCACTAATTCTGCTAAAGCGAGCAGCTCTTCTTTTCACACACAATGAATAAACTGAACCTAGATCTCACATGGCGATGACAAAAGCAGCACTACCGTTGTCGTGGTAGTCCTCATCTTCTAAACGCCCATGTCGTAGTATCCGTAATGTAGCATCATATGCCGGCGCCCGAGACAAAGCGCTTAAAACCACGCCACTTCGCCAATCACAACCCCAGCAAGTCTATCCGCCCACGCGATGATTGGATCTCAGTTATCCATCGACTTTTCCCATCCTTGAAGTGCATCTTCAGGTTTGTCTATAACGGGAGGGCTGGTGTTTATTTTTGCGCCCATCTCTTGGCGTATAATCCAATCAATACTACTTGTTCATCGTTACCGCCCAAATGCAGGCGCGTGCGACGAGGCCTTGGCCGGAGGGGAAGGCTGGTATAATAAGAGATGGTTCGTCTGGTGTTGACGAGAGAAAAGAAAAGAGAGAGGCAGGAAGAAGAATCTCTCTGTATCTGTACTCACTCAAAGACGCCGAGCGTTTTCTTCCCTTTTTTCTTCCCTTTCCTTTCCTTTTCCTTTATATGTTTTTCCTTATTTCCTAGGGTCTCAAGTCTTCTCTCTCTGTCTCATTTGATTGTTTATCTATAAACGTTTCTGTTCTTCTTCTTGGGTCCTACTTCTCGTAACGGCAACGTCTTGACGACTCTGGACGACACCGACGCGCTTCTACAACTTGTATCCTCGATCTCACATCTCACATCACATCACACATCACACATCACACATCTTCAAGATGCAATTATCAACATTCCTCGCATCTGTCTTGGCGGCGACTGCATACGCAGCACCCACCTATCCCGCAGTTACAGTCACCGACACCCGCTCTGCTATCGACACATTAGGATCTTTGTCTGGTTATTTCAACCTAGTTGCAGACAAGGTCAAGGCAGCTAAGGTGTCCGGCGTGGATCCCGTCTGTGATCTCTCGCAAGCCAAGATGCCTCTCGGTAGGCCATGCCACTCTTCAACTCTGCACTCTACAAGTACTGACCTCGGATAAAAGATGGCCAGCTTCCTTCCCCAGCAAAGGGCCTCACTCTCAAGCACGTTGCGGTTGGCCGGGGTACGCAAAACTATTCCTGCGACGCCAGCGACCCTTCATCGGCCCCCGTCGCCACTGGTGCTGTAGCCACTCTCTTCAACGCCAGCTGTGTCGCCGCGCAGTACCCCGATCTGCTTGAACGCATCCCCGGCATGGCTGTTCACTTTCCCCTGACAGACGCCAACAAGCTCGGCCCTGCGTCTCTACCGGTCTCTGGTCTACACTACTTCACCGCCGATGGCGTGCCCTTCTTTGATGTCCGCACTGAGGATCGAGAAATTGGCGAGGCTCCTTGTGCCAAGAACAGCAGCGCTCCTGCACCTTCGCTCTCGGCCAAGGGGCAGCTTGGTGAGGCTGCTGTGCCGTGGCTCAGGCTCACGACTGTCGAGGGCGCGACTCACAAGATGAAGGAGGTGTACCGAACCACAACAGCTGGTGGAAGCCCCCCTGCAACATGCCAGGGCATGAATGCTGAGTTTGAGGTTGAATACGCAACAGTGTAAGTTGTCTCTTATATGACTGGGTGGGTGTGCTGTGCGAATCGGCCACTAACATGAATATCAGGTACTGGTTCTGGGCTGGTGATATCGAAGAAAGCGATGAGTAAACCTGCCGGTGGTTAAATGGAACAACATACAAGCGAATCATTATCTGGTTTGGCGTTGTTTGGGATATGAAATGGTTTCTTTCTAATACACGTAGATGGTCTTGTTTTGCTTCATCGTTTTTGGATGTGTAATATTCCCCTGATGTTAGCGCTTTGGATATTCAATAATTCAATTTGTAGCTTGTACTTGGAGTGACAAGAGTTGCCAACATGCATTTTGATGATCGGGCCTTTAGTGCCGGATGCTTTTGCATCAAGCAAGCGTGATTCACTCACCCCCGATGCTCTCCACGCGCTTCAATGGATACTGTACCATTAGAAGCCTAAAAGTTCAGTGGTTCCATTGCCGCGCAGCTGTCACGGAAGTATATTCGCGGCACGGAACATGCCCGCCCGGAAAACACAACATAACATCCCTACAGCACTACCCCCACACCTGAACTTGAGCTTCCCATCTGCACCTCCGACCTTTAACCTCCAACTACTATTCTCCCACTCTCGGAGCCGCAATCACACAATTACATTTGGGGTCCATCGCCCAATCAAGTCAGGCATAGATCGAGAGCTGTATTTACAGAGCCATCTACCGGGAGACGAGGGCCTGTCCCCTCGATTTCCAGGTTCCCCAGACCAAACATCGCCACGGGCTGCGACATCGACCCGAATCAACCCGTTAATACGTTCAAGCAGCATTCACTACCGCTTCACTTTTATGTCCCTCAGCAACTGTTTTTCAGTTTTAATACAACAGTAAAACGATTAATACCTTCCCATTCTTGTGCCTGCTACACCCCGCCATTCTCAAGTATCGATCGGTACTATCGTCCTCCGTCTGACCGACCAAACGAATGTTTACCATCAGACCCGTCGGTTTGCGCCATCACATCACATTGGTTGAGATCGCTTCCCCTCGCACAAAACCCCCTTGTTCTTGGTGCAAACACTACCAACATGGCGTCCAGCGCAACCACCACAGCTAATTCGTCTGGACTCCTTGAGCCAGATCAAACGAGACCAAGCACTGCTCCTCCACCATGTGATGATGCCGTGCCCGCGCTCACTCTTACTGAACCCTCAGATCTTCCTGATGGGTACTATCGAAAGGCTTCGGTCATATGGCCATCGGATCGACTGCCTGTCGAGATTTTTGAGATCATCATTTCGCACCTTACACGTCTCGAAGTTAGATGCTTGCGACTCGTTTGCAAGGAATTCGAGGCCAAAGTTTCCGCACAGTACTTCCGAAATGTCGTGGTGCCCTTCAAGTCCGAGCTCTACAGCAATATCGAGCGCAACCAAAATGGCACCCTCACGCGCACCTCGTCCGCTCTCCTGTCTAATGGAATGCGCATTTTTCAATCCTTTGGTCCGCATATACGTCGCTTTGCGCTCTCGCTGGAGCTTGACGAGGACACCCTCTCATACCCTCCAATAAAACCTTCGCAAGAAGCTATACCAACTTTCTGGGGCATCTATCGGTGGCCACATGGTACCTACCACCGGTATACCGACCTCGAGGGTCTCGAACAGACTGCTGACGAAACCGACGCCATGAAGGAGGCACTCAAATGCTTGGTCAAGGTCACAAATCTTGGCCTATGCTGTGATGCTGGTCTTGGATTCCTCGCGGGGCCCGATCAAATTGCACGCAGCGCCAGCACTCTCCATCCCGTTTTTGCAACGCAAAACTGGCGACGCCTAGGCTCTGAACCAGATTCCCGGAAGCAGCCTGTCGTCACCATGTCAGACTTGAATGAACTGGTCAAGGATTTCAAAAAGCCCGTATTTGAGAACCCCATCAGCTTTAAGCGGACCGTACTGCAAAAGATGGCCTCCGATGCTGGGTTTTCAGGCGCTCAGATTAATGATGCCGTGCGCATGATACTCGATACAGAGGGCACTAATATTGCCACTATCGACTTTGACGAGCGGACATCATTACTCAATGATTTTGAGGCGAGGCGATCCTTGTCGCAGAACAGTAATCGTGCAGATTTCGAGCCGGTCGCAGATGCAGCTAATCACCCATTGATCCCTTCGAGTCTTACGAGAGCACAAAAAGAGATGCTTCTGGAGCTCGAATGGGCTCATCGAGCCATGATACAGTCCTACGTTATTGGTCTGATTGACAATGCCCGAGACAACTGCTTTGAGAACCTTACCACGCTCACGATTGCCAAGATTCCCAGCAGTCATGTGTATATATTCTACCGACACGAACTTTGGCAGAACCTCCCATCCCTCAGCAACGTTTCGCTGGGCGTTATTGCCGACTGGCGACGTGTTTCAAAAACGGCTCCTGGATGCGTCGAAGATGCACCTGTTTCTCCCGTGGATGCCGTGAGCAAGGTGTATCAACTACTCAACACCTACATTGGCGCCCAACCCAACATCGAGAGTCTTCATTTCGAATGGATATGCGGCGGAGAGTTTGCGCCAGGAACATATCAACGGAACCACTACATCCTCCCAGCCCCTTTCTTCTCGCGGCCTGAACTCATGGCCTGGACTGACAGCCCTAGGATCCATGGGGATGATCTTTTGACGCTGCCATTCATCAAGCATTTGTCGCTCAAGAACTGCTGGGCCTCGCCACATGTTTTCTTGCACACGATACGTACTATGGCACTCTCTTCCCTGCAAAAGCTGGATCTTGAATCCGTGTCGCTATCCGGACCGCCAACCCGGACCCCCCAGGCTCCTCTTCAGCAGGCCCTGGGCGCTCAGGGTATAAACAACACACTGTTTAACATGTTCGGGTTGGTAAATCAACAAAATATTCCAGCGGCTGCATATCCTGTCCCAGTGTGGCAATTGGTTCAGCAGGCACATCCCAATGCGCAAAATCCTCAAGGAAACCAACCGCAACCTCAACCGCAACCTCAGCTGCAACCGCAACTGCAGCTGCATCACCCCAATGGCCCAGCTCCAAATGGGACACCCATGTCTTCGGAAACACTCAAGCAACCTGAAGTTCTGTCATGGGCAGGTATCATAGAGCATTTTTCTCCTAGTATCAAGATCCGTGACATATTGGCCAGGGATGAGTTGCCTCAGGACCCCGCGAGTCAATGGCCGGGTATTAACCAACCTGACCCGTTGGGACAGTACATACCTACTCCTTGTCGCCTACGCTCTGATGAGAAGAAGTACGCTCTGAAGTGTCTTTCGTTCAAATCATGTGGCTACGTTTCGGTTGATAAAGCTTCTCTCAACACGAGAACTATCCTGCCCCTTGGTGCACAGGGTCTTGGTGCTAACGGCAATCCGCATACTCAGGACCTGTCACCTCTTATGCAGCGTTCTCGCGACAAGCTTCTTGGTCGCATTGTACCATATATGCGAGGTCACGAGGTGTTCCAGCTGGTTAACGCTTTTGGTATGGACATAGGATGGAAGAAGGTCTACGACCGCAGCACGATCTCCGAGGCTGTTGCAGATGGTGTTGACAGTCCTGGCCTGGGACGTTTCTCGGGCACAGTTGATGCTAACAGTGCCGAGGCCAGAGACAGTGCTAGCGCTATGAACACGCTCTTCTAGGACGAGAGTTATGATGATTTAGTGCATTTACTCAATGCCCATGATTGGTAGAGCTGTACTTGAAAAAAGAAAGAGGACATCGCGGTATATAATTGACGTCTACTCTTTGCGGGTCTCAAGCACAAGACATGATATTCGAGGAAAACAGGACTGGATACGTTGTCCACAAGGGTTAGTGGCGTTTTGATGATATCGAGATCCGATACGATAACGGCCTTCACAGAGCCTAATATTTGCTGTATCTGTTCAAGTAAACAAATTATTAAGAATCAATAGACAGGAATCACTAGGCCGTAGCAAAAACCTTTTGTTGTTGGCAGGGATGTAAAGACAAGCGTGGATGACTTGGGAGATTTGGGCAACCTGCAACTTGGTGTGTCATATACAAATTTGTTAATGCTAGGCGCTAGACTTGAGCAGCGTGACGATTCTGCTGATGCCGAGCGTCAGCAACAAAGATTGCCAAGATTCTAATACTTGACATAGCCGTCTCAAAAGTACGATATCCCGAGTCTACTCATGACCCCTGGCTGTCCAGCGCAAAGCCGGCCACCCTACATAGATCAATCACATTGCATCATTCTCAAGTTCACGAGCCAGGATAGGACTTGAATTGATTGTATTTCGTCAAGAAAACCTTGCGAATTTTTGCGTGCGTTTCCCTTTAATGCCATGATCACCGTAGCCTACCATACACCAGGAGATGAAAGCCACGAACCGCCCTCTGCAGTAAACCCTAGAACAATTGATCGAGATTTTGTAGTCTTGGTATGTGTGTCTTTCCCTCTTGTGTAAGAAAGAGTAATTTGTTAAAAAGTCACACAGTTAAAACACAGAAGACACCCGACGTAAACCCAGTTTTCAACCAGCGCTTAAATTTTGTCTATTTGATGCAAGGTTGGTGCTTGGCTTAAGCAGCGGTGATGGCCTTGCGAAGACGGGCACCGCGCTGTCGCGAGCTGAGGTGCTCACGCTCGGCAACGGCGTCGGACTTCTGGACAACCTCCTCACCCTCGGTCAGGATGAGCTCGATGTGGCAGGGGTTGGACATGTAGGGGTTGATCTATACACAGAGTTAGATGCCAAGTTTTCAAATCGGAGAATCAGAACAACATACACGACCGTGAGCACGGTATGTCCTTCGTCGCTGTTTGGGGGCCTGGTTGACCTGGATGTGCTTGACAATCAGGGCACCGGTGTCGAGACCCTTGGCATCAGCGTTGGCCTCGGCGTTCTTGAGGAGACCGAGGAGGAACTCGGCCGACTTGACGGGCCATCGAGCCTTGGAGACACCGAATTGCTTGCCTATTAAGTAGAGTCCATCAGCATTTGGTCCCCCTGACATATATTCCCAACCATTCGCGATCTTTCGGATCCCTTCAAGTCCATCGCTAGTGGGGGTAGAATTTCGCACAAGTCGTACCTTGGGCGGTTCGGCCAGTGCTGCCGGCATATCGTCGCATAGGGACGGCCTCCTTGTGCTCCTTGACGTTCTCGAGGAAGGCAACAGCGCGCTGAAGCTTCCAGCCGTTGATGGCCTGGGCGGTCTCGCGAGTGTTCTTGAATGACACTCGGAGGTAGGCACCGCGGGCGCGGGCCGACTTCGAGGGCTGGATCTCGGTGGCAGCGTATCGAACCTGTATGCGTGGAAGAAGCCAGAGTCAGCCCATGACACATGTTGAAAATCCTCCCATCACCATGTCTTGTCCAATCTCGTCGCTGACGGCTCATCAGAACTGCCACCAGCAATTTCTTGACAATCCGTACTGCAACGTATCCTCCTCTTTCTCATTCACGGCGATCGACGGGGGCGTATTTACTCACCATCTCGGCGACTTGGGTGGTGAGTGACGGTTTCGGCGGGATCGTGGGTTGGCGGGCTGAAATTGAGAAATTCTGAGCTCTTGCCCTAACAGGTCGGGACGGACCACAAACTCGCTTTCCCCACTCGATTAGGAAAGAGGCTTTAGGGTTTGACTGCCCTGCTGGTGGGAGAAGAAGAAAAGTGCACAGAAAATCGTAGGAAAATCGTAGAAACTTGTGATTAAGCTTGAAATGACTATTGTAAGCCAATTAAGGATCAATACTGACTTGATGAGATTTTAATTATCGTTATATTGTGATTTCAGACATCAATTGATGGGCAAAGATGTGAGCCATCACCTGACCGCTTATCTGTTATCGGCACGTGAATTTTCATCTTTGACAACTTGATCGGCCGTCTTATTTCCAGACCCATATCGGAATCGGAGAAACTTACATAGACAAAGTGGGCCTAAGCTTCAAAGAGCTTCAAAAAATTCTTTCTCAAGTGTCTCTCAAACGCCCAGCGTCCCCCAGGCAAGGCTACACAAAAGACAAGATTGGACTTTGATCCACGTCCGCCTTCTCTCGACGATCTCACCTCGCTTGGAATCCTTCTCGATACGACCGCTCGTCGTCTCTAATCTCTCCAACCTTGTTCAATTCCCATCTTAGGAACTTTCAGTTCGATTATCATGGCTCCTTTCACCCCCCGAGGAGGTGCCCGCGGTGGCCGTGGCGGTGCTCGAGGAGGAGGCCGTGGTGGTTTCGGTGGTGATCGCGGCGGCTTTGGTGGCCGCGGCGGTGCGCGTGGTGGCCGAGGTATGAATTGCGCTGTTGCGGCGTTGTCGTCGCGCCTCATTTGGACTTGAAACTGACTATTCGCAAAGGTGGTGGCCGTGGTGCTCCTCGTGGTGGTGCTCCCCGGGGTGGTCGAGGTAAGCATCAATCGCATTCTATCAAACAATGTACTCAATGCTAATAATGAACAGGTGGCGCTCGCGGTGGCCGCGGCGGTGCTGGTGCTGGCCAGAGGGGCGGTGCCAAGGTTATCATTGTACGTTGATTTTTAGATTTAACCTTTTTTTTTTCGTCTTCCCGCTGAGTTTTGCGATCTAACCTTTCTTTACAGGAGCCTCACCGTCACGCTGGCGTCTTCGTCGTTCGTGGTGGCAAGGAGGATGGTCTTGCGACCCGCAACACAACGCCTGGCGAGTCTGTCTACGGCGAGAAGCGTATCTCTGTCGACGAGACGGTCAAGAACGACGATGGCACTACTACCACTACTAAGATCGAGTACCGCATGTGGAACCCTTTCCGAAGCAAGCTTTGCGCTGCCATCGCCGGTGGTGCTGATGAGATTTACATCAAGCCTGGTTCTCGCGTCCTCTACCTCGGTGGTGCCTCTGGTACTTCCGTCTCCCACGTCGCTGACATTGTCGGTCCTACCGGCTACGTCTACGCCGTTGAGTTCTCTTCCCGATCCGGCCGTGATCTCATCACCATGGCCTCGAAGCGACCCAACGTTGTTCCTATTGTTGAGGACGCCCGTCAGCCTGCTCGTTACCGCATGATCGTCCCCATGGTCGACGTCATCTTTGCCGATGTTGCCCAGCCCGACCAGGCCCGTATCGTCGCCATGAACGCCAACTGGTTCCTCAAGGTCGGCGGTGGTGTCCTCATCTCTATCAAGGCCAACTGTATCGACAGCACTGCGCCTGCTGCTGAGGTCTTTGCCAACGAGGTCCAGAAGATGCGAGCCGAGTCCATCAAGCCCAAGTTCCAGCTTACCCTGGGTATGTTTTATCTCCACCATGGAAATCTTGAAACTATTTCACTAACATATTTCTAGAACCCTTTGAGCGTGACCATTGTTTGGTTGCCGGCGAGTACCAGCGCTACAAGTCCTAGAGGACCTAGGCCATGCTGCATTGTATTTCGCTTGGAATGAAGATTGAGAAGAGATGGTCTGCTTTGTGTCATGCGGTTTCCCAGTATCTCACGGTTCCCGGTAGACTTTTTGTCTTCAGCTTGTTGCATCAGGGGGGAAAATGGTTGACGGCTTTTTTCTTCAACAATGGCGAGGGGCGTTCCGGGTGGGTTGGATCTGTAACTATCAATATTTGTCCGAATCTTGAGCTCTTTTTTTTTTCGGTGTCGCGGATCCCTAAAAAGAGAATCTAAAAAAAAACAAAAAAAAAGAACAAGAAGGACATCAATCACTTTCATTGTTTTCCAAGATGACGGATCCTTCTTTGCAGTTCCAGCTTACACCCCCAAACCCCTGGGACGCGCCATTGTTAGTCGGGCGGAGAGAGATGGCACGGGATCAGAGAGGGACTGTACGATGCTATAATGGAGGACAGGCTAGTGGCTCGAGTCTGCCTGACCTACGACTTGATGATACCCCCATATGATAGCCACGCCCGGAGTCCCTTTGTTGGTGCTTTTGTTATGTTAGAACAGTTAGAGCAATGCAATTTGTGTACTTCCGGCTACTTTTTAAATAAAAAAAATGCACGTATTGACCATCACCGACTTGTGAGTGATTCTTTCTTGTGCCAAGGCAAGTTCATTTGCTTGTGCTTCTCAGTCAATCTTATTTGCATCATGACATATCTATCTATGTATTCTTCTTCTATGTGTAGGGGTTATGTACAGCATTGTATCAGGGGTATCATCGAAGGAGTTCATCTTGGTTGCTCGTTGTTCAAGCGGCCAACGACCGTCGACGAAACTCAAATTCCGTGTCCGGAGAAGGTGCCTTGGTCATGACCACCGACATAGGCTTTGGTCGATCCTCACCAGCCTTGAGACGGATATCATAGTGGATGAGTAGATGCGCCAGCACCAGCTTGATCTCGTTACCGGCGAAGAAGCGCCCGGGACAAGCATGCTTGCCTGCGCCAAAGTTGGTGTTTGTATCGTTGAGGGACGTGAACTGCCATCGGTTGCTGGCTTCCGTCGACTCTTGCCGCATCTTGTAGAAGCGAAGGGCGTCAAATCGTTCAGGGTCTGGGAAATAGCGCTCGTCGAGGGAGATGCCGGCTTGGGGGGCGATGACCTTGGTGCCTGGGGGCAACAGGGTGCCGTCGGAGAGGGAGATGGGCTTCATGACCTTGCGGATAAAAGACGCTGCATCTTTATAAGATGGTGACAACACACGACAATGGGGGCATTGCGACTTACTGATGTTTCCGCTGAGGCGCTGGACCTCCCTCATGAAGCTATCCATCTTCTTCAGCTTGGTCATGCTCTCTTTCGTCTCCCACCCATTCCCCACTTGGAGAATGCGGTATGCTTCTTCTCTTAGTTCCTCTTGAACTTTGGGATATGCTGCTAGATCACAAAGGCATTCGCAGAGTAAGTTGTTGGTGGTGTGGATGGATGCCGCGGCAAGAATCAGCTGTAATTCCGCCTGGATCGTAACATCAGACTTTTCCTCGTCGGGCAACGCCTCGATAAACCATTGAATCATATCATCAGGGGCATCCGCGCCGTGGGAAATTTCCATGTTGCGCAGCCGCTCTTCCAAGATGGGCTTGAGCATATCCTTGGCTATTGCGATGTCTTTGCGTATCTGGCGTAGCTCTGACACAAAATGTTGGCCCACGGGCCGAGCCCATTCGGGAATGAACTGAAGCTTGACGCATGCAGTGAAGACGTGGATAGCGAAGTTGATCGAAGTATCCATCCATTTCTCGTTTCGATTGATGGAGGAACCGACAAAAGCTCTGCCACTCAACCGAGCAATAGCACGAAGACTAAAGGGTTGCCATTTTACCGGCGTCCAATCCTCGCAGGCTGGAAACTCGGTTGCGAGGCTGTATTCTAGCTCCTTTTTGAGCTCAGGAATAATTCGACTGAGGTTTTGTGTTAGTTTTGTTCGCACCAGCAATGCCAGCAGCTCGCCGTTGTGGCCTGGCGAGAACTTTGTGTATTTGCTTTGGAGGGCCTGTCAACGTGTCAGCAGTCAAATCAAAGGGTGAGGTAGATTGGAAATGGGGATGGGTACATCTGACACAGCCTCTGTTGCGCTGAGAATATCTTCTGGTAGTCCCTTGAGTTCACCTACAAGGTGAGGCGGCACCAAGACCTGCACTCCCTCGGTAGCCTTGATTTGGTATACTCGATCACGAAACTAGTAGGGCATAAGTATAGGCACTCAGTGCCGGGGTCAAAGCATGGTGTGGACCGACAGACCTCTGTGTAGCTGTCCTTGATCAATGCTTCTGCTTCAAATATCCACTTCTTCTTTGACGCTTTATAGAAGGGCACCTCGAGTTGGCATGTCTGCTTCCTTGATCGCAATAACCACAGTGTGAAAAGGACAACGGTGATGGTTATGTAGTAGCTGGCACGCTTCCCACCACTGACGAGCTGTGGAAGCTGAACATCGACCCCGATGGGCGAAGCAAGGAGACTTGATACATTATCCATGCTTGCTGTGAGGACTTGGGGTCGTTTGTAGGGGGATGAAGAGACGAGAAGGGGAGAAGGAAAGAAACAGGAATGAATTAGAAGGAAACCAAAGGGGGACCTTCTTAGTATCACCTCCACGACGACGGTCAATCCGTGACCACCTATGATGTGGTATAGAGCCGTCCAACCCGCGGTGTCAGCAGTGTATCAGAAGCGCCTCGACGGCCAAGGGAACGTCTCTAGAAACCCGATCGAGGATCGACGAGCCTGGCAAGACTCGTGCTGAGCACGCGAGACAGAAAATATCCGAAACGAATCAGAGACAAGATTCAAGCTGGGGCTTCTGGGGCTTTGGTGGAAAGACATGGCCATGGCCAAGACGGGATGACATTCCTTTTGACGGCAGGCTTGAGATTGTCAGCTTTGAGTGGACGATCCATATCTGTGTAACTCGACGATCAAGAGGCCGCTGGTCACTTGGCCTGTGTCGTCTGAAACAAGTAGGATTTATTAAACAAGAGCTCTCGGGATAAGCCACCTCCGGATTCTAGTCTGCCGCTCGGGTATCAGTAGCGTGTGATTCGTATCATACGGTGTACTCTGTACAAGTGTCTCTAATAACGGGTGGGTGGCCCTGCAGACGATCGTTATTTTTGTCTGGAATGGGAGAAATGAACCGTCATTTTCTTCTTCCATGGTGTTTTGCTACCTAAGGCATTGTTGAGCATCCATCTCGTCCTGCCCTAGCACCTCACTCTCACATCCATCAATACATGTAGTACACACAACGCATTACCCTAGGTTCTCACAACAACCATACAAAAAAGAAGACAAAAAAAAAACACAAAAAACCGCCGAATCACCGGGGCCATGATGATGATCTGTAAACACCTTAATTAGTATCCCTTAGTCTCTCGGATGCCGGGACTTCCACTCGCTAGCGTCTCTGACCAGCAGCGGAAACGTCGACTTCCGTCAGAGACCCTGCCACCCTGCGCGCGTCTGGGACATTTGGATCCCGCTTAGCGACCAACGACAGCTCTTGATTACCGCAAAGTGACCCCTCCTTATCTGCCTCAGACGAGCCCAGACAAGTCCAACACACAGACGCGGCAGTTCTATCGTAGCTGCTGTCACATCTTCACCGCGCGCTGATGCTGACTGACAGACAGAGCCGTGAGACCTGTGATTTGATGTCTTGGTATCATTTCTCCTCCTGCAGCTTCAAAAAGAATCTGCCGACATGATGCACATTTACAATACAATGGAGATGTTGCCCACCCGCATCAGCAGCCAGCCAACGTATATATCGAAAGCCACTCACACACACACACACACACACACACACAAGGTCCTTGAATTCATAGAGCCTTGTCCGAAATTCTTGTCAGACAAAACGCAAACATCGCCCACTAGTCTTTGCGATTTTGCATACCGCTTTTCAAGTTTCCTCTACTCCGGGTTGTGCTCAACGCTCAACACTAGCACCGCCATGAAACCCAGTTCGTCTTCCTTGGTGACACAAGTTTTATCTCCAAGAGCTTGAGCTCCCTCTTGACAGCTCATTCCTCGGCATCTCTGCAAATCAGCAACAATCGTGTCGCCAAGCTTTCTCGGCGTCAGCTTCTTGCAAGTGTTGGATCCGATACAGTCGCACAACCTGCTACACAAGGGCCTTGTACCAGATCAAGCCGTATACAGACAGCATATGCAAACCGCGCCGTGCAATAGTGCGTGGTTCGCCCATCTAATGAACCCCTTCTTCGATCCGCTCCGCTCCTCCTCCTCCTTTGCTATCTTCCCCGCATTGTTCCTGTCCTCATCTGCACTTTATAAAATGAGGCAACCTCCAAACACCAATCATCGTAGCCAATGCTTACCCCAGACGCCCGTTGTTGAAAAAGTCTTCACATCATGCTACAGAGGCCCTGCTCTGGGGGGATATTTCTCGCTTCCTCTTTGGTTGATACAAGTTCATCTCGTCCTATGTGTGTGCGTGCCTTGCCAACAATCAAGCCACTTCACACGAGGCAGCCGGGCGACAGCCAACTAAACGGTGAACATGGTCGACGTCAGTACTATAGGGAGCCAGCCGCAACATGAAAAATTTTTCCATCGTCATCAGGGGGTTGTGCTAACTGTGGTGGTGGTGATATTCGCGTAAAAGTTGAGCATGGTCGATATATATGTATTTATATATACAAGACGTGGTATCTGTCTATCCAATCTCGTATGATCATCCTTTTCAGCCCAGTGGCTTTCAACTGGGCTCCAACTCATTCACTGTCAGTATGGAGGATTTAAAAGGCTTCGGTGCCAAGTTCCAAGGCTTCCAGAGCTCGGCAAGTGGCAGTACATCGAGTCCATTTGTGGTGAGTTCCAGAGAGTGAGTGGCACGAACAAAGTCCAACATCTCACCTGAGCAGCAGGCTTCTGATGCATCTTCTCATACTTCGTTGTCTTTGAATTCCAATGTCTGCCTTCCGCCGCTTACAACCCATGATACGACAAAGTCGCATCATCACATGGGTCATCTGGAGCGCTTTGTCGAGCATCTTCAACTGGTAATTACCATGTGCTGTCTTGCGGTTACGGATGCTTACAAAATTCAGTCCGCAAAGAGGGCGTTTCCTAATTCGGCCTATTCTCGATATAAAGAAGTTGAAGTCTTGCTGATACGTTGGGAGGAAGATGAACTCGAGGTCGAGTGGGAGCTCAACGAGCTGCACAAGGTTTTCCGTGACTTGTACGGGTTCACGACTGAGCAATTCCTCATCCCGACCCAGAACTCCCACCGCAAACTCAACCATAAAGCACTGAGCTTCGTCGAAGAGCATGAGAATGAGGAGACTCTTCTCGTGGTCTACTATGGTGGGCACGGTGTTATCAACAAAGCCAGGCAGTCGACCTGGTCTTGGTATGAAGAGCGTTTCCAGTAACTAGCCAATACTGACTGCTTCACAGCAAGGTCGATAAGAGCTACGCCACGGTCGAGTGGTCTGCGATCCAGACGTTGTTTGAAATGGCCAAATGCGACGTCCTTTTACTTCTTGACTGCTGCGCCGGTGCAAGCGCCGCTCCGCTGACTGAGCGGCCGACCAACATCAAAGAAACAATCGCAGCCTGTGGTTTTGAGACGTGGACACCCCGTCCAGGAGTACAGTCTTTTACCCACACCCTGATCGAGGTCATGAAAGAGTGGGCTTCACAGCTGCCCTTCTCTGCCGCCATGTTGCACAGTGAGATATTGACCCGATTGAAGCATGCGCAGCCGGATCGCTCGTCCCAAGGACGGTTGATCGAGGGAAGACTCCAGCTTACATTCTCTCAACATCGGACCCCCATACTGCCTCCATTACGTTAGGTCGGATGTTTGAGCAAGAGCCCGACTCTGCAGCGTCGTTTCGGGCGATACCTGGGTCTACTCTGGGGAGTATCTCAGAAACATCACAGTCGAATAACTTGGTTTCGACCGAGGACCGCATCCAGACTTTGCTGTCAGTAGGCACCAAGGGGCAGAGGGCAGTCCCGCATGTTCTTTTGACAGTTGCACTAGAGGAGGATCAGGTCTTGGATGCTGCGAGTTGCTCTCGATGGTTGAAACAGTTCCCGCTCTTAGCGAAGCATGTGAGCGTCGAGGCAGTCTATCGCAGCTACTCAACGCTCTTGCTGCTGTCTGTACCGGTCGTCTTGTGGGATCTGCTGCCAGAGCATCCGGCAACTCAGTTTGTGGGTTATGTCAAATCTTGCAACCTTGTGCCAAGGGACGCGACAGGAGATGGAGCATCGACGCCAATCCCCATTACCAGGCACACGGTAGGGGGCAAGGTAGGCGATACCTTTGATTGCACTTCCCCGCTCAGATCAGTGTCAGGGATAAGCAGTCTTGATTCCGGATACAACTCGAGTATTTCCCGGCCCGCGAGTTTGGTCGTATCAAGGCAACATCGACAAACAGCGGATGGAAGTGCTGGTCCCCTGGCTAGCCATGTACTAGCAGGTAAAAGACGAAGCAAGCAGTCGCCAGCAGAGCTTCTGAGTCCGGATCGGCCAACCTCTGTTCCGGTCAATACGCGTCCCGGTCCAGGACAAGACTTTTATTCAAACAGCCGGAGGTCAAACCGATTGGTTGTCTCGATTGGTGAAGCAGACTTGACTAGTGACAAAGTCGGCCATACCTGCGTGCTCTGGTACGGATACGATGTCCAGCAAAGCCAACCAGCCAGGAGAGCAACGCCGAAGCCAACTTGGTAAGTGAAACGAATTGTTCCGGTTGCTCTGCCGGTCGCTGAGAAAGTGGATGTGCTGCCACAATTCTGTCATTTCTGCTAGATCAGGCCTGCCTGCCTGCCTGCCTGCCTGCCCGGCCGCCCCGGCCGCCCTATAACCCCTGTTCTTCTGGAAGAGTGAATGATACCTTGATGCTAACATTGGTCCAGGAACCAAGACTTTCGGTTTCAAGTTCATGACTCCCCCATGTGCTATCACCTGAGAGTCTCTGTGTGGGGAGTCCAAATGCTAGAGCTCATTGGCGAGGTGTATATCGACCTCTGCGAACTCGTGTTGAGAGGACAACTGCCGGAGTTGGGGGCATGGCAGAACCTGCGTTATGACGGAAACACAACGGGGTCACTCCGCATCAAGTTGGCATACTTGGATGCGAGCGAGGATGAGGAACAGCAGACCATGGCAGCCAAGGCATCGGCAACAGAACTACAGCAACGCCGGAAAGAGTGGGAGCGGCAACAAAGTGATGTCGGGCAGGCTCGGATCCAGCAGATGGATTTCCAGGTGTGGTAAAGGGGTGTCTAGAGGCATTTGTATGGAGCCTCGGTACGGCTTGTACAAAGACATGGTCTTGAGGAAACAAGTCAAGGGCACTCTCTGTACCCAAGGTAAGCATGGTTGCCAGGGGTTGTTACAAGTGGTGTGTGTGGTACAGAGTACGGGATGGATTCGATAGAGGAAGAGAGCCAGCGCTGAAGTGATGGTGTACTAACTACGTACAACACCTCCTAGGGGCAGCCACCCTTGTCAGGTACCCAACGACCTAGTGAAGGAGCCCGGTACTTGACTATCCCTCTCCACATGAGTAGTACAGCCACGATCTGATAAGATTAAACGGAATCGGCTCGACCCATCAGTCTGGATAGTTGTGTCAGGGCTGAAGTCAGCGCCTTCTTTACTGTGGGACATGAACAGACTCTTGGGAGAAGCAAATCTGTTTTTCCCCTTCCTCTTCTTCTTGCCATCCCTTTCGAAACAAGGGTTTTACTCGATGGCGTAGGGAATAGTTATACATACGTACGTATACAAAGATTTGTCGGTGAAAGGGATCCCTGAAGATGTCTGTGTCCGTGGTTGAGCAAGGGATTGAGGGAGGTTGCAGAGCTGACACAGACCAGCTCACTCAGCAAGGAGTGGTGGTATTGTAGCATTGTCTGGCTGCATTCACCGGATGCCATACACCCCAAGCTTGGTCACATGTGGAGGTGTTTGCTAATCCCAGAAGTGCCAACGAAGCAATTAATCCCATATACAGGATAATTGTGCATTAGCAAGACGTAAACAGTGAAACAATAAATTAGGTAGGAAGTGTGTAGTATGCATAGCCAAGGATCCGAGATCGGTGGACTTTTGTCTCATGCAAGTACGGGTGTGTGGGTGGTTGTACTTGAATGCAGCTCATCATTTAAACGAATTTCCGAGATTAGATGGGATTGATAAGATGATTAAAGTATTATTTGTTTGCTTCTTTGTTCCATCTGATAACTTGGATGGCAAGGCTTGTTGGAACGTTCCGATTCGTCGGAAAGAGAAGCCGGAACAGGGGGGGGTCATCAGCCAGGCCAGAGAAACCGCAAGGTAAAAAGCAAGATTGGACAAGACGGCGCCAACAAAAAAGGAGAAAAGAAGCCCGTGTCAAGTAAAAGTCCTGGGGGCATGTGACTCTTTCTGCCAACGACGCACCCCATCCTATCGTGGTCGGCAATTCTAGACGCTTCGTTGTCATGATCTGTTTGAATGCGGGGAGACGAATAACTCGTCCTTTAAGCTTGTGCCCCATTATCCTGCGTCGGATCGGCTTAGACGGAGGGGAGGGGGGGTTGGTGGAAATGGACTTGCGATACCGGTGTTGCTCGTTGCTCGTTGCTAGTCAATCAGATAAGAGACGATATATGCGGGCGCTGGCCGTTGTTGACTTTCTTTTCCTCGGTACGACCCACGGAAATGCTCGGTTCGGTCACCGGATGATTTCCGCTGTTGAGAGCCGGTTGTGGACCGGATGGCGAAAACGGGTGAGAGGAAGGAAAAGTGAAGTGAGCTGATTCTGACCATTTATTGCTTCTCTATTGGGAAATTAAAAAGTAAATAGTAATGTTGGGGGTTCAAAGGCATTTGCTCTCATTGAACAGACAGGCCACAATGCGGAAATACACGGCGCATCTATACTCAGCTGTGGTGGCCTGACTGAAAGGCTGTATGTAGTTTGTTCGATAAACGCCTACCGTGAGTGGTCGGATGCTGGTCCAGAGCCCCCCTGTTCTTTGCTAGGTCCTACGAACATGACCAGTCAGAGCCTCATAAGTTTGATGTGATTGTGCTGTGTAATACGATCTGACCGCTACTCATCAGGCAGAGCAGGATTATATATCCATGCTTTGTTATGGCTGTTGTATCCTGCTATATCCATCACAAATGAGCACTCGTCAGGAACCGAAATAAGCCGGTTAACGAGGAATAGCTCGTATGATGATACATGTACGTGTGGCGCCCGCCGTTCGGTCCCTTGAACTGTAATTTGCTCTACGAGGGGTGCGTCTAACCTGTCACAAGAAGAGGAAAAGAATCTGGAGAACGAGTTCAGAAGATTCCTTCTCCTGTCGAGTTGTTCCGCCGGACAAGCCGATCTAAAAGTGTGTGTGTGTGTGTATGTGTGGTGGATGCATAGCATCTAACCCTAAATCCAGTTTGCATGGTCTAGTTTTTCTAGGTGCGATAGCGTCAATTCTTTGTTCAACTACCACTCAAAAACGAGATACTACTATCTGTCCTGCTGATCAGTAGTGGCGGGGGACAACAAGAAGTCCGGATAGTGCTGTGCATACCTAGTAGAATTGGAATGTCTTTTGGCTCATCTCCTTGAGGACCAGGAGTGGACATTTTTCCGGGTTTTTCAACACACCAATCATCAAAAGGTGGCAAAGCCTATACAATATCCATACAGACTTTCCTTAGCTAAATAGCTAAGGCAAGAAGTCTTCTTCTAGTATAAAAGAGACCTAGCTTTCTGTGATATAGCTGCTGCGCTACAAGTCACACTACGTATATGCCTTATTAATCAAAGCTGATTCGGTCTAATCCCTGCCACCGGAAAAATGATCACTCCTGGTCCTCAAAGAGATGGATTCCTCACTGTGAGACCTGGTGACGTTTCGTTAAGTGGGACACACTATTGCCAAGAACATCCATACCTCCAAGACCTGTGATTCGTCGCATCAGAGTATATGTGTCAGGACAAAGAGTTGATTGCTCAGTGGCTGATTGATAAAAAGACACAGAATCCAATCACAGAATCTCCATGGTCGGCCAGTGCTGCACAAGAGACCGGTCACTGGATCGGCAAGGATTAGATCATCGCCCGTCATGGAAGGGCAATTGACGTTGAACAACAAACAATGCATAATCGTCGAGTTGCATGCTGCTGTCGTCGTCGTGATAGTTTTGGTCTGTTGCGGAATGGCAAGGCGGGTGTTTGGTTGAGTTTGGCTGCTGTCCCACGTGCACAGGCATTGACTGATTGATTAGCCATTGATTGATAACGAAAGGGCGACATCCGATAAACTGCGGCCAAATTCCAACCATCGATCGTATTTTGTTCGGACTGCTATGTATTATTTCATTCGACAAAGTACCAAGCTCCCTTTTGCTCATCATCTCTACGCAATTACTTTATGTACATCAGTATACCTAGCCATGTATATCCTGTACCACACATAATCTGTTGATCCTCGATCCTGGCCGTTGGGCAGAATGCCAAGCCCACAGCCCAGGTCTGGGGGCCTGGGGCCTGGCCTCTCGAATTCGGGTCTGTTCTGCTGGGGAAAGGAAAAAAGGATTCTGGAAAACACGTGATTGACGTATCCGTACTGAGTTGAATCCGATGCCGAATAATGAATGACTCTTTGACTCTCTGTGTCGAGTCGAGACTTGTGTGTTCTGCTGCCTCTTTTCAAACACATCTTTCAACAACATCTCTAGATGAATAGAAGCAACGGAAGATCCGGTGATACAGCACCACAACTACCTATTGACAATGCCGTCGATGCGGCATCTCCATCTCATCTCCATCTCGTAGTGCCACCCCCCTCCCTAGGTCCCCCCCTACTAGGCCTGCCCGACAAGAGATGCAAGCATGACGCCCTAACTTCCTCGATAGCCAGCCCAGTGGAGGCCCCCACCAAGAGCCATCCCCAACCCAAACCCGCAACGGGGGAACGAGCCATGGAGGTTTTTTTACAACCTCCCGCTCTCGGCCGCTATTTGATATAACTTGTTTGCCTCCCTCCAAGCTTTTTGCTTTCCTCTGCTTCTTTCCTTCCACGCACCATCAAACCTTGTTGTTTCTCTTGCAGAATCTCAATCTTATCAATCGCATCTGTTCTTCTTCTAGGCAATTGCATCTCAATCCTAGAACATCTATCCTACCTCCACAGACAGCATCCCTGCTTGCTGTATCGTCATGCTCTTTGTTTCCTGACGTCGCCTTCCGAACCACACCCACAAACCGTCACGATTATCTCGCTTCGAAGAGCAATTCAACAGCATCTATACCCGACGCTGCAGGCGGCCAACAACAACTTCCTCCGAGCGGCCAATACACATTTTTGGCCCATCATGACTGCTCCGGCTATTCGCATTGACGGCATCGTCAACCCCGCCGCGCCACCTCACCCTGAACTCATCATGGCCGAGAGTGCTCCCTCAATTGCTCCCTCATTGACTTACTCGGACGATTCCGATTCTCAGGAGGATGAGCCCGTCATCCCCCTCGAGCGCCGCCGTCGCGCATCTACACGCCTGATTGCCCAGAATGCCAGGGATATTCAGCGAATCACAGGAGAGACCCCTGCTGAGTATATGGGGCGCTGCTGTGGCGGCGCCTGTTGCATGGGAGATCGAAACGATGTTGAGTACGAGGAGGTTCCTCTGCCCGACAACGATGCATACAAGTCTCTGGGTCTTCGTCTTGAGAACATCCCCGCCAATTTGACCGGCATCATCCCTATGCCCGAGCAAACCGTGTTTTTTACCTCAATCCCTCGGCCCACCACCTCCCCTTCCGACTCGGCCATTTCTCTCGGCTCCGACTCTGAGTCTGCTGCTCCCAAGAACAACTTCCTCATCCCCGGTCCTGAATACGAGGGTGTCGACACTACCATCGTACCTCCTCGCTTCGTTCAGCCCCATCCTCCCCACAATGTCTACCCCGCCAAGATTCACAACACCCGTGAGCTCACCGGGCCTGGCGCTGAGAAGCGAACTTTCCACTTTGATCTCGACGTTACCGATTATCCTCCAGAGGAGGTCTTTGACTTCAGGGTTGGTGGTGCCATCGGTGTCATGGCCCCCAACGATGAGATTTCGGTCGAGGAGATCCTCGACGCTCTCATGATCCCCCGCTTCCAGCGTGACAAGCCTGTTCTCATGAAGACCACCAAGGGCCGCTGGCCTACCGTATGGGGTGACGACAAGCCCCGTGAGCTCATCACTACCCGCCGTGAGCTCCTGACCTGGACTACCGATATTCAATCCTATGCCCCCACCAAGGAGCTTCTCCGCGTTATCGCGGAGCATGCCACTGCTACCAACGAAAAGAAGATCCTCAACTATCTCTGCTCCAACGAGGGTGCTAGCATCTTTTCTGACTTCCGCGGCGGTCCCCATGTCACTCTCTCCCAGATCCTCAACGCATTCCCCAGCTCTCATCCTCCTATGGACCAACTTCTCTCCGTCCAGGCTCAGCTCATGCCTCGATTTTACTCTCTCTCCAACGACCCCACAGAGTCATACACCCTCCGCGAGCATGCTCAGCGCCGTCTGATCGAGATTGCCGTAACAGTACACGATTCCATGGATTGGCGACGTGGCTGCCGTGCTGGTGTAGGATCTGGATTCTTTGAGCGACAGGCCCACAAGTTCATGCGCGCTCAGGCGGCCGGTGAACGTTCCCCTCAAGTGTTCATCCCCATGTTCAAGGGCTTGATGGCCAACCCTCTGGCCAAGCAGTTCAACTCTGATGGGCCCATGCTCCTGATCGGTGCCGGCGTTGGTATTGCTCCCTTCCGCGGCTTTGTCCAGCGCCGTCTCAAGCAGGCCAACTGCGCCAACAAGGTCTGGGTTCTCCAGGGTATCCGGGACTCACTTGTAGACGAGATCTACAGTGGCGAGTGGGGTGTTCACGAGGAGGAGGTGAAGCGTGTCGTTCAGAGCCGTGTTGGTACCGGCAAGTACGTGCAAGAAGAGGTCCGTAACCAGTCCGACTTGGTCTGGTATATCATCAACTCGTTGGATGGACGCATCTTTGTTTGCGGAAGCAGTAAGGGTATGGGCGAGGGTGTTGAGGAGGCACTTTGCGATGTTGCCATGGAGAAGGGTAACCTCGAGCGCGAGGAGGCTCACAACTTCTGGGCGCTCAAGAAAGAGGAGGGCAAGTACATTTCCGAAACCTGGTAGACATTCTTACCTTGCTATCTTTGAGTCCGTCAGCATGTCCACGGGGCAACCCGGGAAACTGGTGGATGACGTTTTGTTTGCGAGATGGGAGAGAAGGACTGCATTGTACAAAAAAAGGAAAGATCGCCAGCCGACGCAAAATAGATGGTCGCGGCGCAAGCGAGGGGCATAGCATTTTGGTATTTTTTGACTCTGAGATGAGACGAGCATTGATTGGGACATGGGAACGGCGTTGGAGGGCATGAAGTTACTGGTTGTTTGTCTTGCGATCAAAGCTTTGGCATGTCGCACATGGACTATTTTTTTGGGTGGAAAATACCCCCCGTGGTGGTTTGAGACGAACTTGTTCTGCTGGCGCTGAAAATTGAGTTGTATATTTTGAATGAAGATCTATCTATCTATGTGCTGATTCAAGCCCACACTGTCAGTAACGCGAATCGCTGCTTTCCTTGCGATGATGACTACTTGATTAATTCTCATGTTGTTTGCAATCTGTGTCGGTCTCTCATTCCGATGTGACTGTTTTATGTATTGTGAATTTGTGATGATGATACCTAGACATGGCCTATGCAACAAGACGATCACGATCACGCATGTTACCGAGTCGGTAATAGTAGTATCCCGAATTCCTTTTCGTATCTCTCGCCTGCTATGATAGGCTCGGCAGTCGCTTGCAGTGTCTCAAACGCGAGCCGTGTTTACGTCAGCGGATATCCCGCTCCATTGCATCCCATTCGGCCACTCTATCAAACTCGCGCGCGTCTCGGCTTCTTTCGAGGAAGCAGACGGAGACTTTTATAGACTACCCCTGGTATTGCACCATACTTGGTCAAGGTAGGTACAAGATCGGGGCTGGGAATGTCGAAGAATGGTGATGAAGCTTGTGTGAACTCAACGCTACGAAGAAGGCGTGTTGACTGCGAGTGGGCTTGTGGATGCCAGAATCGTATCATGGAGCAGAACGAGAATATCTCTCGCTCGTTTGTTTACCAGTCCAAGCGGTGGTAGGAATAAATCCGTAAAATCCGCAAGTCCGTGGCGGTGTGGTGGTTGGTGTGTTGGCTCTGTGTACAGACAGAGTCAGAGACTTGCTACGTTGCCATCAAGGCCTGCAGTACGATCTCCTTCCTGCAAGACAAAACACTAGCTTTCCTTGTATTTGAAACTCACTTGAGGCTTAAAGTCTGCGGATTTGTCATGATCATGTAAGATTTTCACCATTTCCTGGTAAGCTATTCTCATGTCAACTTATGGGTAGGCCTACGGGCTGTAGGGTAGCCGTTTTACGGAACCATAACCCATCAAGGAACACATATCCGGCTGAATCATCCCTGACATATGTAATTCAGCGCGCGCGGCGGCATAATTGTCCAACGGGACTGTGGATCCTCACACGCCTATTCGCTGCCAGAGACCCCCGACGGATTGCTAGCTTGGTGGTACATTAGTCAGTGGACGATGGATGTTGCGATTGCGACAAAGTTGCAGGGTCTGATGTGTTCGTGTCTCGAGGGAAAGAGCGTCGATGGCGGGGCTAACATGGCGGGGCAAATGGCAGTTGGTTGAAGAGCACGTAGGTGAGGAGGACATTGCTATATATTCGACTTGATTCCCCCGGTGTTTGTTTCTTCATTCTATCAAACTCTCAACGCACTCACACCTACACACACTTACTTACACTTATACCTACATCACATACTCAAAATCAGTCACAATGGCCGCCAAGTTGTCCGCCGAGACCCTCATCGAGCTGGCCAAGAACCGCCGCACCATCTACACCCTCTCCAAGAACCTCCCCATCTCTACCCAGCGCATCACCGAGATCGTCAACGAGACCACCCTCCACACCCCCTCATCCTTCAACTCCCAGTCCAACCGCGTTGTCCTCCTCTTCGGCGCTGAGCACGACAAGCTCTGGGACATCACCTCCGACACCCTCCGCGCCATCGTCCCCCCCGAGGCCTGGGAGAGCACCAACCAGCGCCTCTCCGGCTTCAAGGGCGCTGCTGGCACTGCCCTCTTCTTCATCGACAACACGGCCGTCGAGACCATGCAGTCCAAGTTCGCCATCTATGCTGACCGTTTCCCTCCTTGGGCCGTTCAGTCTGTCGGCATGCAGCAGTACTTCCTCTGGACTGCTCTCGAGGCCGAGGGTCTCGGTGCCAACCTCCAGCACTACAACCCTCTGATCGACGAGAAGGTTGCCGAGACCTGGAAGATTCCCTCTACCTGGACCCTCAACGCCCAGCTTGTCTTTGGTGGAAAGACTGCCGAGGCTGGCCCCAAGGAGTTCCAGCCTCTCGAGGAGCGTGTCAAGGTCTTTGGTGCCTAAGTGTCTTATGAGAATATGCGAAACGTCGGTTGGATTTGAAATAGAAAATTGCATTTTAGCGAACAGCAATTAGATGCTTGAGCATTGCCTGTATCGGCTACTTGAGACGGACTGAATAAAATTACCGTTACACAAACACTATGCCAGCTCCGTTGTATGATGCATTGAGTTTATGATTCAAATAAGATATAGATAGCAGTGAAAATTAAAAAAAAAAAAATCGTAGGAGGGTCATTCGTGTGTATATATCGGCCAATATTCCAACGCTAAATTCGCCGTATGGTCTTTGTACAGTGGCGCAGCACAATGCCCTATTCGACAACTCGTCCAAGAGCCTGTCCCATTTTCACCTTTTGCCCCCTTTCCACGGCCCAGTCCCACCCGGTGTGCTCATTGTTCTCGCCCGTCTTGCCGGCAGGCGCCTCGAACACGAGCACAATGGTGCTGCCTAGCTGGAAACCGCCCATCTCTTCCCCACGTCGAAGCGCGTGGCCTCGCAAAACAGGACTGGCAGCCTCGTATGTCGCCTCAGCGAATCCTTGATAGAGCTCACCCCTGCTGGCCGCCTCCTCTGCTGCTCTGTCCGCTGCCGTATCTGTCAACAGGCTGTTTGTTCGTAGTTCCTTATCAAAATTGACCACAATAGATCCAACGTTGGTCGCACCAACCGGAACGTAGCTGAAGAAGCCCCAGCGCCAGCGGCCCAAAAGTACCACGCGCTCATTCAGAGTGAAAAGACCAGGGAGGGTTCGTTGGAGGTATGGGGACACGCTGTAGAGCTCTCCAGCAAAGTGGCGTCGGCGATCAACAACCCAGTTGGTGGGTGAGTGGAAACGGTGGTAGTCGCCAGGGGCTAAGTAGATCACTGCATAGTAGAGGGCAGTTGTCTTGTCGGGGGAGACAAGATCATACCAAGGTCGCTCACCCAGAGCAAGCTCAGCACGAACCTCGGACACTGTGCCGGGAGAAGCGGGCATGGACTCATCCTTTGCTGAAGGGGCCTGTTTTCCTGAAGAGGCCTGCTTTCCAGTACCGGAGAGAAGGTCGGGTAGAGTGTAGTGAATGCCGTTGACCTGGGCAAACTCTTCGTCCTGCTTGACCAGCTCTTCATCTTTTGACAAATCGGTGGAGCTAGACGTTCGGCTACTTTCCATGGACGAACCGTCGAAAATACTTGGCGGAGGTGTGTTTTTGCCGAGGAGAGCATCGATGCTGTAGGTCATTCCCTTGACCTGTTCGATGTCACCGCCTTGGATCTGGCCGAACTGGAGGACTTTGCCATCGGACGGACAGATAAGAGTATGAGGATTCTGATCGAGGGGTCGAGCACCAGGCTTGAGGGTACGGTAGAAAAAGGATGCGAGGTTGGGATAGACATGGAGGTCGGGCTCGGCAACTTCGTCAAGACTGCACTCATCAGCAAAGGGCGCCTGGAGGGCCAACTGAGGGGACAAACTTGACACCAAAGATCCAGGAGTAAAGCTTGAAACCAGGAACTCGAAGGTAATAAGGTATAGTTAACTCATTGAAACGGCCCCAAAGTCTAGAGATAGCCTTGAGGGGCAGAGTTGACATGACCTGGACTTGCCTGGACTCGTGTTAGCATGAACATAGGGATAGGGGCAGAAGCAATTGACATACCAAGGACCCTCGGGGCGAACCCTCGCACGCTTCTTGGGCGTCCTTGTTCCCTCCTGTCCATCTTCAATCTCACGCCTCTCCTTCTCTCGAGAAGAAACCTTGTAAAACTGGACGAGACCAAGGAATCCTACACCTAGACCGACAGGGATCTGGTACCATTGAATTTTGGTATTACGCATGGCCTCGCCGAGACGCTGGGAGAATCTCGGTCTCTTGCCCGAATTGGACGCAAAAGTTCGAATTGAAGAGACCGAAGGCCGTGGTAGGCATCGCGATCTTGTCGTGGCTACAAACATGTGTCGCGAGGCCGAAGTAGATGGTGAGTAGCAGTTTGCGCAACGACCGTGGGTATAGAAAGAGTAGCGGAACATGTGACTGCCGAGTTGGGAGGAGCCAGGCCCAAGGATTGGTGCCATGGCGGGCAACAGTAGACAGCGATTGAGCGCTGCCTCGTTGTAATTGTGAGTTACTATTTATTGCGCGGTGCGCCGAAGAGATGATTGAGGAGGCAGGTGAAGCCTCTCAATAGAACGACAACTTTTTTTTCGAGGGGTGTTGACGTCAAACTCAACGATGACGATGGATTGCGGCCATTCAAGCTTCAATGTTAGCCGCACATGCCTACCTACCTACCTACCTAGGTACCTCAGCTAAAGTACCTACCTTAGGTAAGGCAACCCTCGGAGGTAAGAAACGCCGACCCCCGAATTTGCTGCAGTGGGAAGAAGGGATGAACAAAACGGGACAATGCTGAGAGTGGAAGCCAACCAATTGGAAAACAGTAGCAGCAACTGGAGACTGATGTAACCTGGGTAGGTACGTACCCACCGACACCGCAACTGCTGTCTTCCCGTCAGTTCCATCCAATGTCGCAGTGCAGGTCGCCCGTACCTGAGTTTAGCAAGGCCCCAAAAGGCCACCCTGACCATTGTCCGTGTTATGAATATCACGTCTTTCCACCACTCCTTCACCTCCTAACAAAGAATCACTTTGAAAAAAGTGAATATAACAATTCTGTCAACCCTCCTTCAGCTTCTGCCAACTCGGATTGTTTCCATCTTGCCACATACACTCGCGCTTCAGGGTTCTCTTGGACATGCGACCTCTTCAGTGTTAGTAAGACGAGACAAACCGACGTCAATTAACAAAGTCGGTGCTTTTTCTTCAAAGACGGGAGTTCTCGCAGATCGACAGTCACAGACAAGGAGAGGGAGGCGAACGCTCATGTCATCGATTACCAACCGATTCTCTTGAATCATACTCTTCATCGACGTCGATCCGTCCCGTCCTTTATTTTTGGCCAACATTCATTCCTGTACCTCAACATTTCTGACTGCCCTCTTCCTTTCCCTAGCTTACCTACCTATCTACCCTGACCTACGACTGGGCGTGGCATGCCAAAAGCTTGCCCGTCATGGCTTCCATGCCTTCCGCAACTCGTTCCGATGGGGATGAAACTACCGCCACATCAAGCTCAGCAGTAGACGAACAAACCATCAACCTTCAGGTTGTGTCACCGTCTGTTGGCGTGAATCGACCCTTGCTTTTCCCTGCCCTTGCTGCAAACACCACCGTCAAGCAGCTCAAGGACAGGATTCGCCAGAGTCTCCCCTTGCGCCCTGCGGATGAGCAACAGCGGTTAATCCATCGCGGACGTGCCATTACTCGCGAGTCGGATACATTGCTTGATATCTTTGGTGCTGATGCGGTATGTTGCTCCTGACATTTACCTCAACTTGCCACGGCCACGACTTGCTAAATTTGCCCTTGCTATAGCTCCGCACCCCCGACCAACAGACCATTCACCTCGTCATTCGCGATAGCCAATCTTCAACTCCAACTATACCTACCATGACCGCTCCAGCTCCAGCCCCAGCGCGAGGTCCAAGTCCAACTGCTTCTGCCCCGCCAACGAATCCTCCACGACCGCAGCCTCAGCAACCTCAACCTCCTAATGGCCATGCTTTTGGATACCAGATGCCGCCAGGGCTTGCTTGGAGAAACTCGATGCCTGCGACTTCGAACACTTTCAATCAACCACGCATGCCGTCCCCATCCCCTTCTCATACCCCAGAGCAGGCTGCAGCTTTCCAACACCACCACCAAAACATGACACTGTGGCTGAATAATATACAGCGAGAAGCCATGGCGAGGGCTCTTAATCAGAACCAACGGACGAGAGCTCAAATGGGGATGCGCGGTGTTGGCGACAGTGGTACGGGTGGAAATGCCCCCCTTGGGGATAACAGCGGTCGAGCGAGCCCAGCTCCAGGTCACACCTACCGCGAGCATGTTGGACCCAACGGACAGACCTACCAAGTCGAGACAGTAGTTCGGAGCGTGGCACCTGGACAGCAGGGTAACACCAGTGCCAATGGATCCATGTCTCCGGCTGATGTACAGAACATTATCCGGAGCGCTGACGTTAATCAAGCTACAGCGGCGATGACCGGCGCAATGCAGCGGAGTGCTTCAAGCACTTCCCTTCATAACCGCCCCTTGGTTCAACCTGGAGTGGTTGCGCCCATCTACCCTTCTATCACTGGTAGCGGACGAGGAACCCCTGACCCAATGCTGACTCGGCTTACCACTACTACAGCACCTGGAAATTCTCAGGCGAGACATGGACCTGAGGTTTACATTCTCTCATCGCCCGAAGGCCCGAGAGCTCTGCTTTTCAATAACACCAGTTCCGAAACCTACTACACGCCACGAATTCGGACCCAGACGAGCCTCCCCCAACTTAGACAAGCTGCTGCTCTTAGCAGCGCCATTCATGATGCGCAAGTACGAGCCAGACATCACCATCACCACCATCACCACCATCATCCTCGTTCTCAAATGACGCCGCAGCCGCAGCCGCAGCCGCAGCCTCTGTATCAAACTCAACCTCAAGGCCAGCCTCTGCCTCAGCAACACCGGCAGCTCTTTCAGCAGCAACCTCAGCACGCACCGCCTCAGCAGGAACCAGTGAATCAGGGCCAGGGCCAGGGCCAGAATCAGAACCAGAATCAGGGACAACCCGACCCGGCGGCTATTGTGGCTCCTTTGATGCACCGAGGTAACCCGCCTATGGCAGCAATCCCACCTTTGCTCATGCAATTATGGCCGCAGATCTGGCTTCTATTTCGCCTGGCTCTATTTGTCTGGTTCTTTACCTCTCCAAATGCAAGTTGGTCCCGGTGGTTTACCATCATTGTCATCGCCGTGTTCATCTTCGTGCTCAGCACTGGCGTTCTTAACGGGGTGCCTGACCACGTTTGGCGGCCTTTGGGGCGGCACCTCGAGAATCTGATTCCTCTCGAACAGCCAAGACGTCGACAAGGTGCTGTTAGACCAGAGCAGCAGAACCAGCAGCCCAGACAAGAACCGGACCCGACTGAAATGGCGCAACGGCTGGTGGCGCAACACCAAGGACCTGAAAACTGGCTTCTTTCTCAATTCAGACGCCTAGAGCGAGCTGGGCTCTTGTTCTTGGCCAGCATTGCACCGGGTGTCGCAGAGAGGCATATCGCTAATCTGGAGGCTACGGCGCGGATGGAAAGAGAACGCAGAGAGGCTGAAACCAGGGAGGCTGAGGCAGCAGCAGCAGCAGCGACACAAAACAACGAAAACCAGGGCGAAAATGGAGGTGACGGGGCGACTACCAACCCCGACACAGAGCATGACGACCAGCAGAGGCCAACAGCGGATGGTCAAGAAAGACAGGCAGAGCAGGGAGTTGGGGGGAACAATGAGCAAGAAAGGGAACAGCTTATTCCCTTGTAAATGCTTGTTTGAAATGCGATCATTTTTGGCTGATAATGTGTTGTACGCAAGCGACGGCAGAATGAGTGGAAAAGTTTACACCAGAATCCTCCTCATGGCAAGCATTGGATGGATGTAAGTGCTATTTCAGGAGTTGGCGGTGTTTCTTTCTATTGCCTGGTGCATTTCTCTTGTTAGCGAGATACTTGTTACTTCTTCAGAAGAAAGCCGGGCGCAGGCCCTTGTTGATTGACATAGCCAGCGCTTAGATAGCTCGTCTGCTTTGTTTTATTTGATACTTTTTCGTCAAAGCGGATTGTGTACGATCGATGTGTATGTAAGATGGTGTAACAGCAAGCTCAGCTATTGATTTGCGAAATCGAAAGGTCTAGATCACATCTAGTATGAAATAATTTGTATGAAATAAAGGACTAGTTAAGCTGTTTAATTGTTGATAATTCGGACTGTTGTCGATGCTACAAGTGATGTCGTAACTTGTTGCTGCCTTTTACATTCCTTATCTTATCAGGAGCGGATGATATCAGATGTCGGTGGCTACGAGTTCCGTCGTCTGGTTTTGAAGCTTCAAGTTCCTCCTTCACATAATCTTGGCACACCTCAGGCGCCTGTTTCCCTACTCTTCAAACGTGAATTAGGAACAATAAAAGATCATTGTTCAACGGGTTTTACTCAACAACGCTCGCTCGAGTTAAGATCTACGGGGGAAACACCAGGTTTGTCGCAACAATGAGTGGTGGATGGAATACCAGTTAGTCCCTCGTAACGAGCCAGTATGAAGCCAATTGCTAATCAATTTTATAGTTGAATCCGATGCGGTGCGGCGAGAACAGTCTTGCCATTATGTGCACAAGCTAATGAGGACTTGCTAGGGCGTCTTCACCTCCCTCATCGAAAACCTCGGCGTCAAAGACGTCCAGTTCGAAGAGCTCCTCACCCTCGACCCCTCGGAGCTTCTGACTCTCCATCCCGTTTACGGCGTAATATTCCTCTTCAAATACCCGACAGATCAACCATATGCGACACCTGAGGGACCCCGCGATGGTAGCTTCGACCACGCTGCATCGGAAAACATCTTCTTCGCCGCGCAGACGATCCAGAATGCATGCGCCACGCAAGCCCTCCTGAGCGTGCTGCTAAATAAGACGGGCGATGTCGAGATAGGCGAGCAGTTGGGCGACTTTAGAGAGTTCACCATGGTGCTGCCGCCCGAGTTCCGCGGCGAGGCCCTCAGCAACTCGGACCTTATCCGCGAGGTGCACAACAGCTTCGCCCGTAGCAGTCCCTTCGCCGACGAGACAGACAAGACGGGTGCAGAGTCGGAGGATGCCTTCCATTTCATCGCTTATACACCCGTCAACGGCACACTCTACGAGCTTGACGGCCTGCAGCCGGCGCCCATCTCCCACGGCGCCTGCACCTCAGATGACTTTGCCACAAAAGTAGTCGACGTTCTCCAGCGTCGCATTGCACGATACGATACTGCCGAGATCCGGTTCAACTTGCTGGCCATGTGTCGGGATCTACGACAGCGGGCACGCGACTTTGGTGACGAGGAGCTGCTGGCCAGGGAGGAGCGCAAACGTCGGGACTGGATGTTTGAGAATGCATTGCGAAGGCATAACTTTGTGGGCTTCGCAGGTGAGGTGCTCAAGGGAGTTGTGCGCAGCAAGATTGCCGAGGGTGGCGATGGTGCATGCGAGCAGTGGGTGAAGGAGAGTTTGGAGCGGAGGAAGAATGCAGAACAGGCTTTGAGAGCCGGTCGAGGCGGCGGCGGCGGCGGTGGTGGTGATGGAGACGGAGATGTGGACATGGGTGCTTGAGCTATCAAACGACCTGTCGTGGTGGTGGGAATAGAGATACTGGGTTCTGTGACTGGATGTTACGCAAGAGCTTCTATGATACCAGGTTTCCATGATATGATGCTGATGGCTGACTTGTTGGAAGTTATATGACGGATAGAAGAGAAGAATCTCGGACTATATCACGAATTGAGTCATGTCACAGAATTTGACGCGCTCGACCTTTTCATGTCTGATTTCCATTGCTACATGACATCTAACATTTCGATATCTGGCCCTTTTATCAGGCACAGACCATGCCGTTTTCTGCATTTCTCGTCGTCGCTCATACCAAGGCGGCTTTCCTCCAACCGCTTCTATCAAGCCCCCTAGTTGTCGTCATCCAGAAGCAAAGCCCATGTTTCGTGTCGTCCCACAAACCCAAAACGAGGCATGGCCTCTTTTTAAATCACTGATACAGAGAAAAGAAAGTGCCACGTGCAAGTAGGACCCTGTACCAAAGTTAACCTACCCAGCGTCCAGGAGGAGGAGACATGGGGTGCTCGTCCTTGCTCGTAGACGCACCGGTCGTGGAGCTGCTATGATCACGGCGGTCGGCATAGTCGATGCTCGTCATGGCAAAACCAGCGCTGTCTTGATGCTCGTCCTCGTCTTCATCCTGGCCTGTGTTTCGGCGGTGGCGGATCGCGCGGATGAACCAGGGCGCGCGGCCTGAGCCCTTCCATGTCCAGTACTCCTTGAGGTCGTACTCGCGGGGCTCGATGTAGCCGCGGGAAGCAAAGACGACGATGCCGACGAGGCTGTTGAGAACGGTGTAGACAAACACGCCCCTGACCAAGGTTGTTAGTGAGAGCTATGAGAAGAGCAGGAGAGGGACTTGCGCGATCAAACCGTAGGCTACGCTGTAGCTGAAGGGGATAAAGGTCATGACGACGAAGGAAGGGAGAACGTCGCCGATGTATCGCCAGTTGATCTGGGTAATCTGGCGGATCATCATGCAGCCGACCTGTTGCCTGTGTCAGAAGTTCCTAGCACATCAAGGCATGGGAGGGACAAGAACGACTTACCAAGATCAGGGTGCAGCCAGTCGCCCAAGGCGGAACAGAGGCAAAGATGGGCGCAAAGAAGACAGCAACGATAAAGCACAGGCCAGTCATGATGGCGGTCAGACCAGTTCTTCCACCCTCTGCGATTCCCGCACCACTCTCGATGAAGGCTGTGACGGGGGAGCTGCCGAACAGAGCGCCAACGGAGATGAAAGCAGCATCTGTGCAGTACGCAAGTGTCGAGCGGGGAAAGTCGCCGTCGCGAGGGTTAACAACGCCGCAGAAGCGAACCATGGAGTAGAGCGTGGCTGTAGCATCGATGATGTCGACATAGAGAAAGGTGAAGAGCGCGAGGGCGAATTGGGAGGCGGATCCGCCAAAGGTCCAGTCGAGCTGGTTGAGCGTTTTGTCAATCGGATGCCATACAACAATTTGCTTGAAGAAATCGAAGCGAGAATCCCCCTCGGCAGTGTGGGGGAAGTACGTGATGGGAGTGTTGCGGCTGCATACTCGTCAGGGGAAGCTGGTAGAAAAGGGGGAGAGTAGACGTACGGCCATGAGAGGACGGAGACGAGAGCGATGCCGATAAT
>JABFAK010000669.1:0-21989 GCA_013266265.1 Fusarium sp. NRRL 66182
TTTTTATTATTTTTTATTTTTGATAGAAGAGGGAGAGAAGTGGCTATTAGAAGTGGCTATTTTGGTAGTATTGCTGGGCCGTTGATGAAGATGGTGGTGGTACAGTATGTGGGGAAGTGGGTTTGACTTTCAGTATTGATTCTACAGTACTCATTAGCCTATACTATAATATCTGAGAGATTGCTTGAAAATATGAATGTCGAGATGCAAGAGATATATATATCTAGCTGACATAAATCATACATTATTCTTCCCCCAACCAGGAGGGAGCCGTACTCCCATCTGGAGTTCCCACAACTTGGTATCAAACCGTGCGTCCTTCAATGCTTGCGCATCGCCGGCGTACATGAATGTCTTCCCTGTAATCTGCAGAGGCTCTCCCCCATCTGTGAAATAGATCAAACACGGAGCCAGTTCGTACGCGCTGGTCTCGTAATATGCGAGCTTATACTCCTGCTCGGGCGATTGCACCTGAAAGGCACGTCCAAGGACCTCCTCACCAGGTTCGCTATCGACGAGCGCTTTATACTGGCCCCAGGACGAGAGGGAGTACCCGATGACCTTGGCTTCTCGGAGCGCAGGGTCATTTGGCAGGTCAAGAACACTCCTCAGCATATTCGGGCTCGCAAGAGTGCCGTAGAAGAAGTAGTAGACAGGCTCGTAGTGGTATGGCTCTGAACCGGAAGAGTTGGCGTTTGCGGGGACATGTGAGACCCAGTCACTCGGGGCGGACTCGAGCTTCGCTAGAAACCCTGACAGTTTTGGTTTGCTCTGGTTTGATTTAAATCTGTTTGGTGGAAGAGGTGGCGGAGGAGGGGGCAAGGGCGGTGATTGTGGGAGTGATGGTGATGGTGATGGTGATGGTGGTGGTGATGGTGGTGGTGATGGTGGTGGCCTTTCGTTTGGAGTGGCAGTAGTAGTAGCGGGCTCCGGCATTGTTCAGTATCTTCTCAAAGATAATGTTTAGTGCAAAGAAATGCCCGACCAACAGGATGCGCTGTATGTACCGAAGAATGTAGCTGATTTGTAGCTTTTCGAAAGAGCAAGGTGTTGTTCGTCAAGAGATCATAGCTAGTGTTGGTTTTGAAGAGTGGCGATCAGGCATCAATTTATCAGCTTTTTGACAGTAATCATGTGTCAACCGGGTTTACCAACACATCCTCAACCCCGATGATGGAAAGAAACCAAGGTATATTCGAATCTATGCAAATGAATGTGCTAGTGTATATATATCCATCAAAATCTACTCAAAATCATCATGTACTTACTTCATCAACGCTGTGCCAACTGATCTATATCCACGCTCCGGGCTTTGACCCGCGACGGACCTGGCCTCATCTCTGTCCACTCGCCATCCGCCGTCCAAGTGCCGGCTTTTGTATAATCTCCGCTCTCACCGCCTTCCATGAATGCAAAACGAAAGTACTCTGGTAGATCTAAGGAGCTGTTTCTGCTCCAGACAAAATCACGCTTCTGGTCCACGTCTTCAAAGTACGTTCGGAAACGCTCTACGTCGTTGACAAGGATGCTGATGCCGTCGTAGACTTGACCTGGTGGCTCGTCCCAGGTAAAGGTGATGTTTGACACTGCACCAGTGCCGTTGGCGAGGTTGATGATGGGCGCTCGGATGGAGGGGAGTCGAGTGCCTCTCTGAGCGTCGCCCTGCAATGCCTCCGATGTCTGCAGCACCGGATCAAATCCCCATCGAGCAATGCCGCTGATGAAAAGGCCGACAAGAAGTCCTTGATAAAGCAGAGATGGCCGTGTCTGCATGCTCGTTCCTGGAAGCAGGAGAAGAGCAATTATATAATGATGTATCCGCAAGCTGAGTGCTGGAATAGTAAGTGAGATGAGGATCGCTGCCACCAAAATCGCATACAACCCAAGGTACTTGACGAGGCGCCCTTCCTGCCTAAAGAACCATACCTGCGAAGTAATAATCACAGCGAGGAGAATGATGATGATGGCCAATGCGGCTCTGGCACCTGGTTGCTGTTCCAGATCGTGCTGGTTAAGTCGTTGGATCGGTATGAAGCTGAGGGTATAGTTCTCCAGGCCACCAACCCAGCAACCGCCCAACCACAGTATCGTCTTTTCAATCTGCGCTGTGAGCCCACCCAGAGTCCGACGGACGCCCATCTTGTCGTACATGACCCACGCGCAAAACATGGCGGGCAGAAACTTTCCAATCAAGTTGGAGAAGAGTGCCGCGACGGATGTGTGAGGAGGCGAGTCGGTCGCCATTCCGACAGTCCAGAAGACGCCTGTGAAGACGGGGAAGAAGAAGAGAGCGGGCGAGTTGGTGAAGAGAGACAATACCCCGGTAAAGACGGTCGAAACAGCCAACAAAGCCCATCGCATATCTGCTGCAGAGCATTGAACGCCTGGAGTGAAGCGGAAGGACAGAGGAAAGTAAGAATCGAATGCGACGCTTGAGATGCCGTGGTGGTTCGACGCAGCGTAGTCTTGGTCACTGCCGATCATCTCTACAACACCACAACCACCGTTCGCGTTAGAAATAATACCAGCGTGAATGGCAGATCCACAGATGAACGAATCTCCACGGTACACAGCATCTTCCGACCCGTTGGTTCCTGGTCCGCCTATGACCATGGGCGCATAGATGACTTCTTGATCTCCGACTGCCCTAGGATTCAAGACATGATAACTCTCGCAATTAGCCGCGCACTTGAATGGGAAACCACTGCCGTTGAAGGGACGACAATCATTTCCATCTAATCCGCACAGATTCTTTGCGCCCCAATATGAAGCTCCGCAGCCGATTGTCTGCGGCATGCCCCATCCTTCAATCTCGCTGGCTACTGTATCCTGGCGTTTAACAAGAGCAAAAGTGACGATCCAGATGGACAGATAAAAGAAAACGAGCCAGAAACGGTGCTTGAGCTGCGGTAAAAAGCGGTCGACTACAAAGAGAGGATATTCTTGAACGATCGGAAATAGCGGCTTTATGCGATGCGGCTGAGGGTTCTCAGGGCCATGAGACCACCTGACGATCCATTTACCAGTTCGACGAACAGGATACGGAACCCATTTCCAGCGCTTCCACGAGCCTTCGTCCTGGATGAATCGCGGGGTCGGGGGATCGCTATCTTCGACTTGGAGGCGAGAATGGGTTTCGAGCGGCGCATCCGGATGGTCCTGACCTGAATCAGAAGGTCTCACCGTGTCTCGCTCTGTATCGCTGCCGCTGCCGCTGCCGTTGACGGGCACGACGTTGACGTCTACGGGGTCGTGGCCTGCCATTAGAGGTTGAGATTCTTCCTCTTCATGGCTCACCATTGTGAAGGAAGAAGAGGAAGAAAGGGAAGAAAAGGAACGAATATGATACAATGGATTGCGTACTTCTTTCTTGGCTTGGCTTCGGCCCTGCGGGTTTGCCTCGTCCGAGAAAACAAAGTGGAGAGTTCCCACCAATCTTATCTCCGATGGATGGAATGGACCCTTGTTTCTTTGTTTTTGTATCACACCTCCTCTGCAGGTCGTTTTCGTCTGTTACGCGGTGCTGAAGTTGATAGGTAAGGAGGGTTTTGATTTTTGATTTTTTTTTTGGATGAAGCAAAGAGGTTGTATCGTCTAGAATGTCACTTTATCCATTCAGTTGGATTTATTTTGCTCCAGATGCGACATGAGCTAGATGGGCCAGTTGTACATGTAACATAATGTTAACTTAAAGTGCCATGTACTGATTGGTTGAGCCAGTCCAGCGGCGCGATAGGATAACTTTCCGGGGGTTGCGCTAAGAAGCAGGCAGACAGGTAGGGTCAAAGGTGAATGGGCCGCTCACAAACAGAATGTCTCTGATGTATCAGAGACTCATTGGCATCTTGGAGCCTCTAGAAGACAGAAATATGAGTTAGCAGAGTGAACATGGCGAGGGTGCTGAACTAGAACAAACACACGCACGCACACACGGGAACATGCAGGGAATGGCAAGTAACTTTAGTTACCTTAACTTACACTTACAACTGTCTCAAGTTTCGAAACTTCTCAGATCTAGACTTTATAAATCACTTTGGTGCAATCTATTCTTGGTAGTCTTGTTTAATTCTTCTTATCTGGTTGTCTATTGGTGCATCGTATCATTAATCATGTTCCATATTCATGAATACAAGGGACAATCCAATAAATGTGCCTACGACTTATACGCGCACTCAATCTGCATTAAAAATGCAAAAAGTACCCCCATCCAAGTTAATTGCAATTTCTATCTCGCTGTACAAGTCAATTCCATTGCAAACTCTGATCTTTTAATGTATAAAAGTGTCCACGACATTTGAATCGGCAGTGGTAGTTAGGGGTAGACAGCACTGGAGAGGAGAGCAACGCTGAGCATAGGGACATGGGTCTTTTGAGGTCCCTTTAGTTAGTGAGTTTGACAATTCTGCGTATTTATTACTCTGCATTCTGATCATAGGAATGACCGAAGCGCTGCCTCCTCCATGAATCAAAACTTCAACATGACTTACATCGGGTTATCTTCGGAAGTGCAAGAGCCGTGCTTAGAGTGATATCCACACTATACTCGCACAGCCCTTTAATCCTTGCTGCAAATACTCCAGGGACCATGGATCTCACCAACAACAGCCAGGACAAGTACATAAACGGCCGTAACTTGGCCGTATTGCTGTAAAAGCCTCTGTTCTTTACTTTGAGACCCATTTCGTTTACTCAGGAATTCACCTCCCCTATTCTGTGGTCGACTGCTGGCTCTTCCTATCTTTTCCACTTCCCTCCATCTAAATTCTGCCATGTCAAAATGACCCAACCTACACCAGAACCATCGGCACTCACAATGTTTGAGCTACTAAAGCCCGCCCTTGCAGATGTTGGAGTTGCTAGACTCGGACGTCTGGCATTTGCTGGTGGTCGCAGGGTTATGCAGACACCAAACTATGTTGCTGTTGCATCGCGAGGAGTCATTCCTCACTTGACACCGGATAATATTGCCAAGCACACGACGCTTGATGCAGCATACATGGCGATAGAAGACTGTATGATATGAGCGTCTCCTCATTTCAGAGAGTTGGTCTAACCCCGAATAGTTCTTGAGAAATCGCAACCTCCTGTTCTGCAGTTACCTCCTGGAACACCTCGAAATCTCCAAGGTTTTACAGCTTTCCCCTCAGATCGAGCACTGGTTCTTGGCCCAAGACGCTTCCCAGCTGTAACCACACCTGTTGGGAATGCTGCTCATCACATCAGTATCTTCACCTCCACCGGCTTCCGCAATCTCACCATCCCCGAGTTCGCCAAGACTATCGAGCTCACTCAGCCAGATATTGCCATCCCTCCAGCTGATCTGTTCCACAATAGCACCACTCCTACATCTAAACGTCAGATACGTATGGTTGAGCGCACTGAAGAATGGGTCGACAAGTTCTTTCACATTCTAGATCCCCAGGGCCGTCTAAAGGAGATGGGTGTATCTGTCTTTGCTCCTGTGCTGCCTGTCGAGTACCCTATACAGTGGGACTACTTGAGGTATCTCGCAGAAGACGTCCGAGACTGCCTGTCTGGACTCGCTGTGTATGATGTGAACCTTGTACCTGAACTGGTCAACTACCCGTCCCTTGGAGCTCTGCCGCGGTTATCTTTTGGGCCGTCCAAAACCCCTCAGGATCTTCTCCGACAGGTTGCTCTTGGTATTGACGTATGCACGGTACCCTTTGCCAACACCGCTTCGGACGCTGGCGTCGCCCTATCGTTCACCTTCCCTCCACCAGAGTCCTCCGACATACAGCCACTGGGCATTGACATGTGGTCCCAGGAGCACACGACATCCCTGCAGCCTCTAGTAGAGGGCTGTCAATGCTACACTTGCACCAAGCACCACCGAGCATTCATCAAGCACTTGCTGAATGCAAAGGAGATGCTGGGCTGGAACCTCCTCCAAGTACACAACCACTCGATCCTCTGTGCATTCTTCGCTGGTATTCGAAATGCTCTGAGCCAAGGCACAGACAAGTTTGAAGAGCTTCACAGGAAGTTTACAGAGGTTTACGAGCCCGAGATCCCTCTCGGAACTGGAGAGAGACCTAGGGCTAGGGGCTACCATTTCAAGAGCATCGCTGGCCAGACCAAGATCAACGAGCCCAGCTGGCAGGCCTTTGATTCGGTTGATGCTAGCCCCCACCCCGAGGCTATTGCAGAACCACTCGCAGATGTTAGGCTGAATGCAGATGGGACATTGCCTTGAGATGGGGTTGCACTGAGCCTGGAGAAGTGAGAGGACTAATGTACCCAGCCGTCCACGTCATGTCAGGTACGCCGTTTGTGAAGACGCTGTTCCGAAGATCTGGCTCGGCCCACATTGACTGCAGGTTCACTTTCAAGGGGGATGGCGTAACTTGATTGCCCTTGTTACGTCGTATTGCGAGACAGTCGTGTGCTCGCCTATCCAGCTGTTAGGGCCACAGCTGAAGCCAATTGCTGCGTCGGTAGAGTTGTATTGGGGTGAAAAGGGTCCTCATTGCTTTCGCCAAGATGGACTACACATAGAAGACAGCCCTACAAAAGCTCTGATCAATGCTGGAGTCTGCACAGTCCAACACACCCCTCTGGTGTGCTGATCCTCATATAGTCGACACCCAATCCTAACAAGTGCAAATTTCAGCCAGCATCTCTGTGAACCGATATCAGAATTAGAGGCTGAAGATCCATCAGCACGTGTGAAAGCGTCTCCCCATGGCTTTTGCACAGACAGACAACGCTACAGTATTGAATCAGATAGGCGTTTACAAACACGTGCGTTCAGACCAGTCATGTACTGCAGATTACTCAACTAGGAAATTCGACAAGTTTTCTACTCCCGCCACGCAAGGCACAAGACTAGTCTTGGGCTTAGATTCAGACGATTCATCAATGGCTTATTTAGATATCGAATTACAGTGGAGATATAGAGCCAAACAGAATCAAAAAGGAGTTTGGAGTCGAGATGGTAAACGCCACTTACTCCAAAACAACCACCGGGCATTCAGCATTACGGCCGAGAGAGCCCCGATTGAGTCGTGCTACGAAACGACAAGCTTGGCTACCAAGTGGAGAGGATAAGAACTGAACCTGGTCAAAGCTTTTGATATCAAGGGATCTGTGGAGCTGCGGGAGCAAGGATTGAACAGCCAATTACAAATCTCAATCTACCCACGAGCGGCATTTGAGCTTCTTCTTAGAGGGCCACAGCCGAGAGACCCTTGTCTACAACCTCCGATCTCAACTGCAAGTGTCAGTGGACGGAGTTGAAAGGGCTGGGACGATGGGTGCTCCTATTCGGTCGATTACTTGGGACAAGAGGTAGCATTGCCAAGGATGGGTATGGCTCGGGGATGAGAAGAGACATGCAGCCGATCCATCATGACTTTTAGCTCCAACGGTAACCAACAACTAACGTTAACAAGACAAGACTTGAACAAACATCCCGGGCATCTCAACTTTGCGGGGCCAATTTGCCAGGATACAAACTGGTTATAGCTTACACACGTGCTATCGTCCGCTGTCATGAGGCGCCAATGGCTCTTGTGATGCAACCGAATAATCGTGCTTTTTGCTTCGGATGTACTTTGGATGTCGATCTGAACCAATCTCGGCCACGACCCTGATCATCTTGCAACCTCTATTGGCTAGAAGCAATACAACATCAGCTCATGAGAAAGTCCTCATCAACTTGGCCCACTGAGGAAGCTCAATTGATAATCCATGACATGCTAAGAGCTCCCGGAGTTCAAAATGTCTTCCGGATGGTGGAAAAGGATGTATGTAGCTGTACTATGTTGGTTATCCACGTGGGGTTTGCTGCACTCGGGAAGAGTTGATGAGTGAGTTTACAACGGTTATAAAATCATACACCCCTCACCGAAAAGTCTAAGCTGCTCAAGCTGCTTCAGCTCGTCCGTTATCGCCACCAGCTTCAAGGTTGCAACAATGGTCAAACTCAATGCCATTGCCGTCCTAGCGGCTTCGCTCGGTGCTGTCTCTGCGCAAACCTACCAGCGTCTGGGGACATGTCCCAAGCTCGGATGTGTTCTCCCTCCGGACCAGAGTGACTTTCTCCCAGGTCAGCTGTTCGATCTCCGCGTTGAGGTCCACGCACCCGTCAATGGCTCTGAGGCTGCTCACGATGGCAAGCCTGACAAGAAGTTCAAGGTGACCATCGCCAAGGAGGGTGAAAAGGCCAGAGACTTTGCCAAGGTCTTTGGTCTCAAGGAGCCCAAGGTCGAGACGTGGGATTTCCAGTGGTACGAGGACCTGTTTGCTGAGGACGCTGGCACACCTAGTGTCGTCAACGTCGCATCCAAGATCTACCGCAAGATCTCTCTCAGCGAGCCTGGCAAGTACACCGTTACTCTGCACTACTACAATGGCGAGAAGACCACTGCCGAGTGGACTGTTCGCCCTCTTCAGCCCGAGCGAAAGGCCAAGAATGTCATCTTCTTTATTGGTGATGGCATGACTACCAACATGGTGAGTTCCTGTTATGAGATGTGCAACTTACACGAGCTAACAAGTGCATCTATCAGATTACTGCTGCTCGTCTCCTGGGACACAAGAGCATCAATGGAAAGTACCAGTCTTTGATGAAGATGGACGAGTTCCCCGTTCTGGGCCACCAGATGACACACTCGATCGACACCTACATCACCGACTCTGCCAACTCGGCCTCTGCTCTATACAGTGGCCACAAGAGCACTGTCAACGCCATGGGGTAAGAGAACTCTGTGCGATCCAAATGATGAGAGCTGACAATAATTCAGCGTCTATGCCGATTCCTCTCCTGACCCCTTTGATGACCCCAAGGTCGAGACGATTGTCGAGATCTTCAAGCGTGTCTTGGATGGTGCTTGGGGTGCTGTATCTACCGCTCTCCTCGCCGATGCTACCCCCATTGCTTTGACTGGCCACAGCCGTCTCCGAGGCGAGTACGGTCCTCTGATTGACCAGGCTCTCAACGGCCACCACAACTACAGCTGGACCAAGCATGGCGGTCCCGATGTTTACTTTGGTGGCGGGGCTGAGCAGTTCTTTGCTGGTGAGGATTCTTTCCAGGGCAAGGACTATTACAAGGAGTTTGAGAAGAAGGGTTACACTATTTCCATGAACAAGACCTCTCTCCTCAAGATCGACAACAGCAAGCGCGCTCTTGGAGTGTTTTGCCAGGGTAACCTCCCCGTCTGGCTGGACCGCAATGTCTACAAGGACAACCTCGAGGGCCGCGAGAACAGCCCTACCGGCGGTGAGGGTGATGCTACTGACCTGCCCGGTCTCAAGGACATGACCCTAAAGGCCATTGACGTTCTCAGCACTCGTGGCAAGGAGAAGGGCTTCTTCCTCATGTCCGAGGGTGCTTCCATCGACAAGCAGATGCACGCTCTCGACTACGACCGTGCTCTCGGCGACCTTCTCGAGTTTGACGACACCATCCGCGCCACCGTCGAGAAGCTCGAGAAGCTCGGTATTCTCCAAGAGACTCTCATCGTCGTCTCTGCTGACCACGGCCACGGCTTTGATGTCTGGGGTTCCGCCGACACCAGATACCTCGCCGAGCAGGAAGATGACCGCGACAAGCGCCGCGCCATAGGCACTTATGAACGATCTGGAGAGTCCCAATACACCAAGAAGGCCAAGGGCATCAACTACGGCACCGGCGCCAACTTCCCCGCCAACTGGGAGCCTCGCTACGCCATCGCCGGCGGTGTCGCTGCTGCCCCTGACCATCGCGAGAACTACAAGGTTCACAAGAGCGGACCCCGTGAGGCGGCTGTCGAGCTCAAGGATGGCGATCACTACGCCAACCCCGAGGATGCACCCGATGGTTTTGTTGTCAACGGTACTATCAGCGTTGATAGCGGCCAGGGCGTCCACTCTTTGACCGACGTCCCTGTCTACGCTCTGGGACCTTGCCAGGAGACCTTTGGAGGCACATACAACAACGTCGACATCTTTTACAAGATTGCCAACTGTCTTGGTCTTGCCCGGGGCGAGAAGAAACCTGGTTACTAAGTTGATGGGAGCGTGTGGGTTTACGACGAGATGAACGATTTATATAATGTAGGACGCAAGTGCTGCTGCACATGACAAGAATACTTGAATATACTAGTGCATGTCTAGTGTTGACATTCACATGATGGTCCTTACTGCATGGTGATTTTGATTGAGCGAGGAGTTGCTAGTTACTGGGTATACATCCCCTCGTATGTCCGTCCACTGTTGAGCACCTCTGATGGTTTATTCCCTTATGCGACGCTTCATATATCGTAACTTGTAGCCCGTGAATCCATATGACCATATCCCCCCCCTTTTTTTATTGCACATTAGGTGCCGTCCCATCTGTCAGTAGTAGATCTGCTTGCCAATGTCATAAGGGGAGTTCTAGTCCCCAGACATGAGACCAAGCTGATCAATCAAGGACATGACACCGTTGACGTCGGCAGTCTCGGGGTCGTGATTGTCCTCAGGACTAAGACACTCGCCGTTCATCCAGACAGAGTTGGTATTGAACTTGTGAGCATGCTTGCGAAGTTTCTTGATCTCGGGACAAAAAGATCCGCCAGCGACGATGAGTTGGATGTGGTCGAGGTGATTGCACATGGCGCCGAGGCGGTCGATGTGGTTGCTGAAACAGCCCTGTCCTCCGGCTGTCATGAAGCCCGTGAAGCCAATAGTTGCAAGCTCAGCGATGGAATCTTGCCACTCTCCGCGTTCGGCGAAATGGTCAAAGGCACGACTGAAGACACACCCGTAGGGCTTGGCAATGCTGACGAGATATCGACAAAAGGCTCGATCGATAATGATTCTCTCACGCGCCTTATCAGAGCTTGCCTCATGGTGACGGCGGAGACACCCAAAGACGAATGCATCACCGCGCAAGGGATTCATGACGCCGGTTTCCTTGAGCTGACGGATAGCCATGCTCATCAGGACGAGCTCATTGTTGGAGTAGATGTAGTCGTGCAACTCCCCGGGACGGGTTGGGTCAGGGGCACCGCGAGGACGAATGACACAGCTGATTGGGATGTGGACTCTTCCTTTGAGGGCACTGAGCTCTTCCAAGCCAGGGGTGAGGCCGCCCTGCTTGGAGGAGCCCTTCTGGCAGAGAAGAAGACGCTTTGCGCCGTAGCTGGCGGCTTTGAGGGCGTTGTCGGGGCCGTAGACGGTGACTTCGAGAGGGATTGGCCTGGGGAACTTGATCGAAAGAGGAGGCATTTTGGCGAGTGAGTCTGAGTGGCAGATGAATTTGGACTTGAGGGCATCACCAGTTGAAGATTGGGTAGTATTGATCAGGACTTGTGGTGGTGGTGATGTTTGCAAGATGTGATCTCGATGATAGGAGAAAGGAAAGGAATCAACTGTCTCAGTTGAGACGATTCGCTTAAAAGGGTTCTCGATGATAACGCCATTATCCATTTATCTATTTATCAAACGTAGGAAATGACTTGTACGCGAGTTGACAGTGACTGCCATTGTTGGATGCGAGAAGAAAGGGGCAAGTATAGTTCTACGTCTTCAATAGCAAGTTGAAAAGCATTAAATACTGAAGAAAAAAGGAGAAAAAAAGAACAAAGGCTTGTATAGAAAGAGGCAATATTTATATCAAATCCGTTTGTTTAGTTAGTGATGCTTATTTCTTGGTGTTTTTGTTTCAAAGCCCGCTTGCTCGTCCCTTGTCGATCCTCATCATCAATTAAACAACTGACCAAGGGTACCCCGCTACAGGCCCCCTCTGCCCCTGTAAGTCGACCCTCCACCCAAACTTTTCAGTGGAGATACTTGACACCTGAACCACTAAAGCCACGCGTTTAGGGGACCTGCAGAGGCAAAAAAAATTAAGCGGAGACCTTGTGCTGTGGAAAGAAAAGCAGGGGTCCTGTCTTTTGCCGCGGGGCTCTGATGGCGAGCCAATGACATCAGAAGAACCCCACCAAAAAAGTTGGTTTTTCCCCCCCCCCTATGAGCTCAACTGCGAAAAATGATTTTTTTTTAATGGGTGCAGTTTAGTAAAATAAATAAAGCACTTTCTCCTCCTCACCGTCTTGGGAAGAAAATTCTTCTTTTCTCTCTCTCTTCTTCTGACTCTTTTCATATCGATAAAATTATACCCGTCTCTCGAATCATCTTTGAGTGCTATCTTTTCAAGCACAACAGCATTTGAATGCATCCCGATTCTTTCAAATACACACCCAAAATGTCTGCCGGCGATATGCAAGACGAGCAGCTCAAGGAGGCTCTCATCACCTACGAGAAGCTCCAGGCTATCGAGGATGACTTTGAGGACGTTGAGCTCGAGATCCGTACGTCGATATCAAGAGTTCACTCTTCTACCGCACCTACTGACCAGCACAGTCCGCCAGCAGGACAAGCTCACCAAGGACCTCTATGCCAAGCGCGCCGAGGTCGTCGCCAACATCCCCCAGTTCTGGCCTCTCGTCTTCGAGCAGTCTCCCCCCGAGGTTGACGAGTACATCCAGCCCAGCGACTCTGAGCTCCTCCTCAACGCCCTGACCAGCTTGACCGTCGAGCGCTTCGAGCTCCCCAACGGCGACCCCCGCTCCATCGCCCTCAGGTGGGAGTTCAAGGAGAACGACTGGTTCGAGGACAAGGTTCTCGAGAAGAAGTTCTACTGGCGCTTCCACAAGGACGGCTGGGCCGGTCTCGTCTCCGAGCCCGTCGACATCAAGTGGAAGCAGGGCAAGGATCTGACCAACGGCATGCTGTCCCTCGCCAAGAAGGTCTACGACGAGGAGAGGGCTGGCCAGAAGCTCGGCGAGACCGACAACTCCAAGAAGCTTCTCAAGCTCATGGAGGAGACTGGCATGGGCGGCGTCAGCTTCTTCTGCTGGTTCGGTTTCCGCGGCCGCAAGGTCACTCCCGAGGAGTCTGAGGAGGGCCGCAAGGTTGAGGAGCAGAGGCGCAAGGACCGCAAGGCTGGCAAGGTTGAGGAGGATGATGATGACGATATGGATGAGGATGACGACGATGATGAGTACGAGTACGAGATCTTCCCTACCGCCGATGATCTCGCCGTCTTCATCGCCGAGGACCTTTGGCCCGGTGCCATCAAGTACTTCAGTACGTGTTCCTTTGGTCTTTTGCAAGTGTCAGATCAGTTCTAACAAACACCAGCCAACGCCCAAGATGCCGACGACATCCCCAGCGACCTCGAGTTCGAGGAGATGGATGAGGATGACAGTGACGACGAGGATGAGAAGCCGTCCAAGAAGCGTAAGGCCTAAGTTATTTGCTGGATTTCTTTTTTTCATAATGATGGACGATCTAATGTTTCTCGTGTTAAAGAATAGATGATGGGACAATGGATACATATTACACAAGGGACGGTTACACAAAAATAGGATACGGGTTAGGAAAGGGATACATCTCCTATGATCTGTCTAATCTTCAGATCATTGGTAGTAGAAAAAGTAAAATAGAACAAAATTCACCAACCACGGCTTGATTCTGCATCTGATAAATTATGCTTTTCGAGCAATTGTCAGCATAAAAGAACTCACGTTTGACTGGTTAGAAAAGCGGGACACGGCTGTCTCTAATGATGTCAGTGGTGCTTGGAAAATCCGGGGTAATAATAGAAGCCAAGCCAAAGCAATCTTGTCGTAGAGGGCCGTTATTTTAACAATGTACGTACTCGGTACCTATCTATGAATAAGAGCAACTGCTACACATAAAGTATACTATAGATGTTTAAATACATGATTGCATAATCATACGTCAGCCTCGCACACAATGAAATGATTCCAAACGCCATCACACTTCGCATCTCGGACTCGTAAATTGAACCGCGCTTCACAACATCATCACATCTCACAGTCCCCAAATTTGTCAGCCCACCTTTTACATGATATCATCGTCACAATAACGGACCTTTTGTTTCCTGCGGTTGTCCTATGTAGGATTGCTTTACGTGTTACGCTGTAACCAGAGGTATAGCACATATATATAGCTGCTCTCGTTCTCCTCATGTGGGCAAGGACAAGAACAGGAACAAATCTGAGAGTCTTTTTTAGACCTGCGAGAATCACAAGATATTCAGCAATGGCCACTCCTTTCAAGATTCATGTTGAACCACAGAATACTGGGTTGTTGGGGTTGAAACTTGGTGAGAGTGAGGCGTCCACGGTGACTGACTTGCTTCAGAAGGATCTCGAGGTATACCATACCGCTTATGCTTTACATGATGATCAACGACTGACTCTTGTAGAATCATCATGTCTTCTTCAACGAGTCTGGTTTTCACGATCATGTCAAACTCCCCTCTCCGTCTCCTACCAGCATCTCACTAACAAAACAACCTAGATCGTTCATCAAGTCCTCACCCTCTACGGCACAGGCGCGTCATCAAAAGATCTAGATAAGGCCTACGACGCCAACAGATCATACCAGCTAGAGGCCATGAAGCCCAAAGATGAAGTCGTCCATAGCCTCGAGCACGGCTCAGACTGGAAACAGTTCCTCGGGAGAGGCCGCAACTACGCCACCTTCTTCCGCTTCTTCCAGGATGAGATTGAGAGGATTGGCTGGCAAGAGACTCTGCAAGAGTATCTCTTCAAAGACGACGCCCGAGGCCGTGATATGCAGAGTCGTTTATTCGGCGGTCTCTTGCATCCGCTCATCCAGCTCCTCTACGGCATGGAGTGGACGCAGCCCATGATCATCGCAGCAGCTCTTGCGCAGACGGCGATCCACGAGGATAAATACGACGACTTCATCTCCAGCGCTGCTGAGATGGCGCGCTCTGATGATGCACCGCCCAAGATGGAGAGTATCCTTGGTCTTTATGAAGATGGTGCCCAGCATGAGAAACTAAGCAAGAGTGCGCGATGGCAGGATTCGCAGCGCATACTTGATGGTGTGCTTACGAGGGCGAGGGATGAGATGGCTGAGCTGGCGGCGAGGGTGAGGATCGAAGAGAGTGAGCTGGAGGAGAGGACGGCCGAGATGGTTCACGCTGCTGCTTATGTTGCCTTGGGAGCTGCCTTTCATCCTCCCAATGCCCCCAGGTTTGATTTCTTCCTCATGTAAGTCCCAATCCCCCATCTCGTCTTATACCTTCGGCTCTCATACTGACAAGAATAAAAAAGGCATCACGTAACCTCGACGCCTTTCTTCCTCAACCTCAACGCACAATCCTGGATCCCAACCTCTGTCAAAGTCCGTTTCCTCGAGACCAAGATCCGCATGGATCTCGTACAGTACATGGCCCGCGGCGCACCCAAGCTGCACGGCGACCTTTTGCGTAATTATACACCAAAGGACGGAAATGACCTGGTTACCAAGCCGGAGGATCTGTTTCCGAGGATCCACAACATTGTGGACGATGGACATACCGTCAAGCTGGCGAGGGCACTGATGTTGGCACAGAGAGTGCTAAAGCCGTATGAGGATAGGGGCTGGATCAAGATCAAGGGGGATGATGAGTGGTTGAGGGCTGTGTACGTGCTGGCGGATGCTAACGAGGAGGCTGATGCGCAGGGGGAAACAATGTGGATTCGGTCTGCGGGATTTGAGGAGGCGTGGGAAGAGATCCCCAAGGCCAAGATGTAATAATAACCAACAAGAGATTGTATGATATAGTGGGTATTATGAATTGTATTTACAGTCTATTCTAAACCAAGCCACTCATCAGATCCCGCATCAGATTCATCTCCATCGACAGCCATAAGCTCCACATCCACATCTTTGCCCGGCGCATCCAATGTTTTGGCATCCCTCTTCCCGGACTTGTCCTCAGCTTGGCCCAGCAGATAATCGACCATGTACACGTTCTCGTCAGCAAGCCTCCGGATCTCATCACGCATCTTGGACACGGCGCGCGCAACGACTCTCAGCTCAACGTCGGCCTTGGCGCGGTTGGCAGAGAGCCAGGCGCCGTGCTTGTCGACGATGGCCTTGATCCAGATGAGGCAGAATTCAACGTGAGGCGACTCCTCTGTCTGGGCGGCTACGAAGCGGAGGAGACGAGAGACGTAGATGGTGGGCAGATCGGCGACAACGAGAGGGATTTCAGAGGTGGGAATGGCCTGGAACACACGCTTGATGAGGCCTGCTTCGTTGAGGCGGAAAGCCATGACCAGCGCCTTGAGATAATCTTGCTCCGTCTCGAGAACAGCTAGGGTCGACGCAGGTGTGATCTCCATGTTCAAGTCGAAGGGATCGAACTGCATGTCCTGGTCTAGGCTGTAGATCAAAAGACCCTCTGTCGAAGCCGCACAGAACGCAGTACCGGTGGGTGAGAAGCCGATGCCTGTTACGCGAACCTCGGGTTGCTTCCTTCTCGCTGATGGGTCTCCACGTCTTGAGCCGGGCAACGAGCTGTCCACGCGGTCTTCGCGGTCTGATGCTTCCTGGCCGTCAAGCTCTCCTGCAGGGCCAGCTTCGGTGAGGAGCTTGCTGTTGAGGAACTCTTGCGTGCCGGAGAGTGACAGGTTCACGCTGACAGTGAACTTCTTGAGCAACACCATGGTGGTCACAGAGTACAGGCAGATGTACTTGCTGTTACCGCCAGCCAGGAGACAGCTGCCGTCGGTGCTATACCGGATACTGTTGAAGCTCTTTGTGCCAGCCATATTTGCCGCTGTTCGTCGATCTGCAAGTTTTCGTCCACCAGAGACGTCTCTTCGGCCGTCTACTCCAGAGACCTGCTCGGCGTCGGTCACTGACCAGAACGTCAGCTGGCCATCTAGTGTCGAGATAGCCAGTTGCAGCGAATCTGGCCGGACGGCAATGTCGAGAACGTCAGCTTGGAGCTGCAGGGGTTCGCTGGTCTGCGTCCGGCTGAAGATGGACCAGATACGGGCTGTGCGGTCCCAGGAACCACTGATGAGAGATGTGCCGTTTGGTGTAAATGCCAGGGAAGAGACGGGACCCTCGTGGCCAGACAGCTGATCGAGAAGTTGACCCGTTTGAACGGACCAGATGTGGATATCAAAAGAGTCGAGGGAACCGGCAGCTACAACTTCACCGCTAGGATCAACTGCCATGCATGAGAATGACAATCTTGTAGGCGCAGTAAAAGTTCTAAAGTTTCGATAACGGATCAAGTCCCAGGCTCGAATGGAACCGTCCAGACTTGATGTGAAAAGAACATTGCCCTTCTTGGCAAACTCGCAGGCTGTCACGCCACTGGTATGCTCGGTAAAAGTGACAATGCAGAATCCTGACTGAACATCCCAGACCTTGATCTTGCCGTCGTCCGCGGTAGTAATAATGCGCTGGCCATCTGGTGAGTAGACAAGCGAGTTCATCGAGTCGAAATGGCCGACTTGCTTGAGGATATAGCTCTCCGACTGCCACTCCCAAACCAGCAGTTGGCCCAGCTTCGACGCACCAAAGGCCAACCATTCGCCACTCTTGTTGATAGTGACAAAGTCGATGTCGTTTTGAGAGATGCTCAGCTTATGAATCATGTTGAAATCGGGCATCTCGTACAGGCCAAACAGACCATTAGAGAAACCAGCGACCAGCAGGTTCGTCTCAGGATGGAAAGCAGCACATCGCACATGCGCACCTGTTTGCATGAAGTAGTGTCGTTGAACAATGCGCCATCGCATGTCCGAGTCGTCGTCATCGTCGTCCTGCATCTTGTCGTCCTCCCCGATACGGTTGATAGGCTTGACGTATTGCCAGTCAAAGACTGCACCATCCTTGCTAACAGTGTAAATAGTCTCTTGATTCTCCGAGAACCAAGCGCCAATAACCGCCTGCTTATGGCCTGAGAGGACCGTGGGGGTGAACCCTTCTTCGGGTGTCAAACTCCATATCCGCGCCGTAAGGTCCTTGGAGGCTGTGAGGAAGAATCGCGAGTCGCTCGACCACTCAATGTGGCTGACAGTATCGAAATGGCCGGTATGAGTGTGGTATCGAACAAACGGCGCGAATTCGAGTTCACCTTCGGCAGAAGCATCGGGAGTCGATGGGACGTGCCACACTTCGATCTTGCGACCCAGTCCCACAGCAAAATGTCGGCCAGATGGCGAGAATGAGAGCGCCGTGACAGATGATCGGAAGGAAAAGTGGTATATGGATATTCTCCGAGGAACATTGGTCAAGATCGCATGGCCATCTTCGTCAATGGAGAGGAGGAGGTTGCCGCGGGGTGCAAGTCCGATACGAGCAATGTTTTTGCGATGAGCGAAGGGGAGGGTGTATGATTTATTACTTCAAGTTACAAGTCAGTATAGCCCAGATATACGGTGTAAGCAGGTAGTTGGATGTAGAAACACATACTCTACCAGATTGAATACAGTGACTCGGTTTCCCACAGGAGAAAATAGATGGGTGCCATCTGGGCTATAGAGCAGGTTGCCCTGGCAGTAGACGGTGCCCAGCAAGTTTGAGAACTATTATTGGGGGTCAACACTCATCGGGATATTGCATCAGTACTTTAGGGACTAATCTCACCTTGAAGTCGGTCTTCATTATGGTTGATAGGCCACTGCCATGATCTTTCTGAGCATCGAGTCGCAAAGCAGCCAAAAAATCATCTTGCGCCTTATCGATAAGACCTTTTTTCTGAAGGACCGGCAGCTTGTTGATCCGAGGCGAACCATCATCTCGCTGGCCGCAATAAATGCTAATCCTCATTTAGCAATAAAAGTAATTTCCATTGTGGCTGGAGACAGCTTCCGTGGCTGGTGCGGGTCAAAGCTTCTTCAAAGGGACCAGTGGCTGTTTACTCAACCCCGTCTTGGCCTGTTTTGTTTGGCACTTTCCCTTGCTGCCCCGTGTCCACTAGCCACATTCACCCGGTCCGTGTCGACGCTAGCCAACCAAAAACAAGCGCCCCCTGGAGGGGAGTTGCTTTAGGGGGAAATGGAAGGGCAGGAAATTCGTTGTTTCCCCTGAAGTGAAGCACGAGCAACTCAACCTCCTCCACCTTTGACCTTTGCACTCGTTCGAGTTCGACCTTCATCGCGATATCACAAGTCAAATCGGCCGTTGTCTTTGCATTGCATTGCCTTTGTTTTTATCGCCGTGTTTTACGCTTTAAGCTTCTTTACAGTTACCGTTTAAACCGCGCTGCGCTTTACTTGAACAACCTCCAAGATGGCTTCTGCAAGTGCCGAGAACGCTTCACCGATTGGTATTGCCAATCTGCCCAACCAGCGACACAAGATTGTCGCCAAGCGTGGTGCCGGCTTCACTATTATGGTATGACCTAGGCCTATAGCTGGTTCTGTTCTCGTGACAACAAGCTATTCATGATCATCCCATACTGACCGCATTTAGGTTGCTGGCGAGTCTGGCCTGGGCAAGACTACCTTCATCAACACTCTATTCTCCACCACCATCAAGAATTATGCCGACCACAAGCGTCGTCACCAGAAGCAGGTTGACAAGACCGTCGAGATTGAGATCACCAAGGCCGAGCTCGAGGAAAAGTTCTTCAAGGGTACGGCTCTGATTCCAGCTCTTTTAACCACCCTTCGCTAACCCGCCTTTCAGTCCGGCTCACTGTTATCGATACCCCTGGATTCGGCGACTATGTTAACAACCGCGACTCCTGGATGCCCATTATCGAGTTCCTCGACGACCAGCACGAGTCCTACATGCTTCAGGAGCAGCAGCCCCGCCGTCAGGACAAGATCGATCTCCGTGTCCATGCTTGCCTGTACTTTATCCGCCCTACTGGCCACACCCTCAAACCCCTCGACATTGAGGTCATGAAGCGACTTTGCTCGCGTGTCAACTTGATCCCCATTATCGCCAAGGCCGATACTCTCAGCCCTGCCGACCTGGCCAAGTTCAAGCAGCGAGTAAGTAGCCAAGGGTCCATTTCTACCTCTCATCACTAACTCTATTCAGATTGTCTCCGTTATTGAGGCTCAGAACATCAAAATCTACCAGCCCCCGATCGAGGAGGACGATGAGGCTGCTGCCCAGCACGCCCGCAGCCTTATGAATGCCATGCCCTTCGCCGTTATCGGTTCCGAGAAGGACGTCAAGACCGGCGATGGCCGCATTGTCAAGGGCCGCCAGTACTCTTGGGGTGTTGCCGAGGTTGAGAACGAGGACCATTGCGACTTCAAGAAGCTCCGCTCCATCCTGATCCGAACGCACATGCTCGACCTCATCCACACCACCGAGGAGCTGCATTACGAGGCCTACCGCGCTCAGCAGATGGAGACCCGCAAGTTCGGCGAGGCTCGTCCCCGGAAGCTCGACAACCCCAAGTTCAAGGAGGAGGAGGAGGCTCTCCGAAAGCGGTTCACCGAGCAAGTCAAGGTCGAGGAGCAGCGTTTCCGACAATGGGAGCAGAAGCTCATCTCGGAGCGCGACCGCCTCAACAAGGATCTCGAACAGACCCACGCCCAGATCAAGCAGCTCGAGCAAGAGCTGGAGCAGATGCAGGGCAGCGCTGTCCGCAGCCACGGCCGCCGCTAAACTTAATCAAACGGGCCGTTACGCATGCATGCGTGGCTGCAGTTGGACAGTCGTTATTTCAAGTTTCTTTTACCTGGAGCTCCATTTTGGGGTTTGGAGTTGAAAAATGAAAGGTCCGAGAAATACCACAAGATGAGAACGGGAGGGTGCCACGAGTTCATGGATTTACCTGTTCACTGTTCCCTGTGGAAGTCGAGAAGAAGCTCCCCTTGCTGGGATAGTGATGATGGCGTGGCATGGTTGTGCAGGAGTTATGATTCCCTCCCCATGATTTTGTTTGTCCTTGGTTGCTGCTCCCGCAGCTCATACAACCAGTACGGGACGCCCTTGAAGCGAACAAGACGTATGGAGAAAGCCTTGATAGTCTTGCCCTTTTTTATTACACCTTTTTACTAGAGCCCTTTCTCTCAGCTAGGCATATTTTAGTCCGATGTAATTTCAATCACAACCTTTTTATGATACCAGCTTGAGGGTTGCCAAGATGCTTGTTGGGTGTTTGGGAAATTGGGACTGGAGACTCAACCTATGAAGGATTTGTGTCTAAGATAAGACTAATAATACTCCAAGGTCATTGTTCCAGTTATTAGATACGTTATTCCAGTTCACTTGCATTGTTAGGGCTAAAGTAAAGCAGCAGCTTGATGAGTTGAAGAGCATAAAGACCCCGAGACACTGGGAAGATGATGTGATAAGATAGGTACTTGTATCGTGTTTGATATAACTCTTGATACTTGGTATTTCACGTGTGCTTGAAAACCGTCCCAACATTCCGTTCAGATGTGATACCAAACCACCAAACTCCATGCTCAAAACATGTGACCCATTTACTATTCAAAGAATGCCATGCCCTTTGACTGCTACTTTGAGATTCGAAATATGTAAAAACCCACTTTCGATCGACCCTACCTAGACATCCCTCCTAACCCTGCGTGCCTAGCGGAGGACAGAAAGAACAGGAGCCATTTAGACCAGAACATCTATATCTGACATAAATGATAAAACAATGGTGACAAGTAGTGCAATCTAAACCGGATTAGTATGTTAGCCTTTACTTTAGCCACATATACAGAATAATAGAGACGTTTACCTAAGGCCAGTCCTGTGTTTTTTGTCCCCTGCATTCGTGCTATAAAGAATCCATGCTCGCGCGAGTGGTTAGCCGTTCATTCTTATTTCCCAGTCGCGATATTTGCAAGAACACATCGACGCCGTAGCCCTCAAGGCTATGAAGCTCAAGATTTCCCGCCCAATACTCGGCGTAAACGCGACTTAGGGGCAGACCCATCCCAAGCCGTAGGTTGGGTGGTCGACTTGAGAGAGACGATAACGAGCTCTGATATGGAGGCGCTTTCAAGTCTGCACGCCCCAATTCGTCTTCTACGTGAAGCTCCTGCATCGTTGCCGCCATTTTGGGTACCCGGGCGAGATTCTTGAGACGTTTTTGACTCTGCGGTCCCTTGCTAAAAGACCACAAGTAGGGCAGTTCATCGTGGGGGATTCCACCGCCGCGATCACAAATACGGATGATGACATGTTGTTGATTCTCACAAATGGTGATTTCAACAGGGGGGGGCTTCTCG
>JABFAK010000672.1:0-48204 GCA_013266265.1 Fusarium sp. NRRL 66182
CCTATGCCCTGCCCGCCCCCTCCCCAACGCTTTTTGTCCTGACATTTCTTTCCCATCAGTATCTAGACTAGCCAAGTACGGATTACTATTACCGATTCTGCCCTTACCCAGTCCAAAAGAGAAACATATCCCCAACTTGCTCTTCCTCCTTCACAATGATGCGCGTTTCTCGACAAGCCTTTTCCACGGCCGCTCGAATCCATCCCAACATTGTCCCCCATCTCCAGCCCCAGCAGAAGAGGATGTCTCTCGGAAGATTGTGAGTTGTGCCTATTGCTCTGATGTATGTACATGTTGAATCCGAATGCTAATCATCCACTCTAGGGTCAAGCCTGTTGCAGCCGTCATGGCCGTAGGCTACGGTGTCAAAGTCTCGCTCGAAATGGTCCAAAACCGGCGTGTAGCTCAGACTGAAGCCATGGAACGCGAGAATGCCGCCTACAGGGAGCGCAATGAGGCTCTCTTGAACATGTACGGGGACCGATCAAGTCTCGACGAACTCGAAAAAGCCATCCAATTCTACGAAAAACGATAAACAAACCCCGACAAAACGAAAAAAAAAAAATACAACATGGGTTCGGGACTCACCATGCTACCCTTTTTACTTTATTTGTTGGGATCAACGGCGATAACTCTCGGAGATGGGGGAGGTTTACCATACTGGCACGGCTATCATCACGATTCTGAAGCCTTGAAGCATTGCATGGAACGGCGTTTAAAGGAATACCATTTGCTTGGGAGTATTGTTTGAATGGGCAAATCATCTCGTTAGCCTCACGACTCGACATCCTCTTGTTTATCGACACTCGATTATCCATCTTCTGTGCTTGGCTCGACTTGGGCCTTTTTGACAGCCAGTCACCAACATGCACGACATGGAAGACTATAGTACAGAATTATACTTGCTGGGTTTAGAAGGAAGCTATCCCGTATTACACATGTCCAATTCATTCTCTCATCTACATTTTGCATGTCGTCAGCGCCTTGTTCTCTCATTGCCCATACCCTGTTTTTGTGTACCTGTTCCTATCCTAGTCCCACATGTTCATCACAGCCGCTTCATACTGGACCCTTCCCGCCTTGCAAGTTTCTTCATCCTGCTCTATCCTACGTCAAGAGTTTCTCTGCCATCATAGGCCGAGGTTTCCCGCCGGCTAATTAATGATCCTACCGGTCGTTGCGGCCGAGGACCCACCGCCGACTTCGTAGCCGATCCCTGGCCCGAAGAGCCCCTGTCAGGACGAGCAACGTTTGTGTATTGACGTTTCCGCGCGCGGTGATTGATGTCCATTACGTCTTTGCTTACCCCCGGTGGTCGTGTTCCGCGATTCTATGCGACGACGATAAGAAAATATGACATCTCCGGGTATTGTTCTTGAATCCCGAGCCGAGAAATACCTCAGTTCAAGGAAGCGACAAGGTTTAACACGGATGCGAATGGAGAAGAGCCTCTGTCTAGGAACTCTGCGTAGGTGGAAAACCCACATGAATAGATAGATGATCGACATGAATTTCTATCTAAATACTCTACGTATTATTTCGCCAATGTTGCGACCACGTAAAAGCTTATCAAGTGAAAAGTCCACCAATCATGTATAATTTGTCAGCTCGGCAATCTAGAACTTGGTGGCTAACCTGAGTCTGCAGATGATCTCAAGATCTACAACCTCATCCAACGACCCCCCCGCTAGAGACCAAGCCACAAGGATTCACTTCTGTCAGAAAACTACCAATGCTGAGCCCTGGATCGAAATGATCGCAAGTTTCTTATCTTAAAAGGTCTGCTGCAGTCGATGCTATCAGACATGCCACTGATTCAGATCTCTGAGTGCCAAGCTCATATCAGGGTCCAGTCGGGGGGTTCATGGTAGACTTTTATTCGATAACTACAGTATCATATGTAGAAGCCTATGTGTTTCCCAAGTCTCTTCCATATAGTCAGTTGAACCCCTTCTACGGGGGCAACTAGCTATCCCTAAGCAATCGTGCCTCCCCCTGGGACAGGATGTGTAAAAGTATCGCAGCCTCATCTCGTAATGTCATGACTTTTGTTCATTCCAAAAAAAAAAAAAAAAACCTTGCCCTTCAGACCACTAGATCACAGCAGGCATCCATTTAAACAACACCAGGTCCAGCCAACTCCTTACGCCTGAGCTTGCGGCCATTCTGCAAGTCTCGCAGCTTGTTGGCAAAGCCACAGGAGACCTGGGCCACAAACTTGGGACGGTGCGCTAGCTCCCTTATATTTTCCTTCCAGGCCGAGAAGCTGACACCCTCACAAAAGTAGTTGATCATGCGCTCCCCCATTCCAACCTGGCCAGGGTGCTCTTCGTTCAGGGCCTCGTAGCCGTCGGCAAAGTCACGCATGAGAGCTTTCTGGGTGCCGTCGTCGCCCTCGGTGCGGCAGAGGGCGCGATGTCCGTTCCCGATGGCGACGTCGATGCAGCGCTCGATAAAATCGCCCATGGCGGGGCTGATGAAGCGGTCGCAGAGCTTGTAGACTTCGATGTAGTCGCGAATGGGAGTCTTTGCAGGCGAGGCCTCGGGGTTCGACGCCGGGCGAGGAGGCGCGTGGGGTACGATGGAAGAATGGCTGTAGGCAAGCCCAATGTAGAGGGCCAGATACCGGGCCTCGATCTCGTCGTCGGTGAATTCCACGGCTCCCTTCTTGGCCTCGGCGAATCGCCCGTTCAGACACCCCTTAAAATACTCCGAATTGTTGGTGAGAACGCTCTTGGCGACCTGGAAAGTTTCGCCCTTGATCTTGAGGTCGACCATCTGCTCGTCACTCCTGGATATGCAGTCAAGTCAGCGACCGTGGCCCGCAGCAAGCGATGGGGATAGGGGCTTGGGGAGATGTATCAGCCAGCATAGACATACTTAAGAACCCAGGAGGTGCGGTAGTCCGCAAGCACGCTGGTAGACTGCTCCCCAGCTGCTGAATCGTCCTTGGGGACGCTTCTAGTCCGGGGCTTCTTGCGAGGAGGAGCCATCACGAGATCGCAAGTTGCGGAGTGGTTGATTTCGGTGATGCGCGCCAGATTAAGAATGATTGCTGGGGGGATGTAGGAGATGTAGGAGATGTAGCGATGCTTGGACTGCGTTGATCGTGTCTCGAAGGGAAGGAGAAGTTGGTGCCTATACCGCCCATGGCACACGGGCGACGCTCGTTCAACTTGGTTTGCTTCGCGTGGGATGAATATCTAATCGAATTCGTTTGCTGATTTCACAACAACCTGACAACTGTAGCATCGGTACGGTTTGTACGCGACAATGCGTTGCCGTCGCGATCAAGCGCAATGGAATAAAGAACAGTTGTGCATCATCACTGTTCAACAGTGACGCAGCAGAGGGTTGAGTTTTGACCAAAGAAGGCGCTGTAAGATAAGATTTACACAATACAAAAGAAAAGCAATCAAGGTGCCCATAAACCCATAAACCCGTAAACCCATAAACACCACTTCCACGCTCTTCTAGTACCCTCTACCATGTTATTGGCGCTGGCACTGGTACTGGTACTGGTACTGGCAAACCAGCTCACTTCGTTCTTGCCCGTCGAATATGGACCTTATCATCCTCCAGGCCCCAGCCAACATGATCCTTCTCTTTCAATTCATTCCACTTCCGGTCAGTGGCAAACTCCAAGAAAGGCAGATCCACGTAGAGGTACGCTCTCCCAAAGCATTTTAAAGTGTGAAGCCGTATGTCGTCGTCTGCCCACTCCATCAATTTGAGGCAATATTGGTTTACATTTTTCTTTACAACCTGCCACGAGACAAAGTTGTCGTGCGCTAGTGCCCTGAGTGCGTGGTCCAACTTTTTGTTCCTGATGTTGAAATCTTGTCGGATGAAATACGCCTCGGTCAGGTTCCTACGCCGGCACGCAGCGTCCAACATAAAGTAGCCTGCAATCTCCTCGATTTCACTACGGACCATTGGTGTCCACACGCCCATGTACCGTAGGAGATGGAGTATAGCTGGATGATATGACTCGGGATGCTTCGCCAGAATGGAAAGCCGGATTGAGAAGATGTAGGCTTGGGTTGAAAAAAGATCAGCTCGTTTCGTAGATACCAAGCCCTCCCGGAGCTTTCTCAAGGCCATGAGAACATCTTGCAGAGCTTTCGTATTATCGGGATCCTCGATAGCAGCCATCGTGGAAGTAGATGGACCGTTGGAGGGAACGATGAATCTGAGAGCCTTGAAATGGTTCGCCAAGGGCGAGGGCGCAGATGCAGCTACACCCTCAGGTAAAGCTGAAGCCTTGGCCTGAGAAGAGCCACCAGCAGTCTCTTCCGCTGGAGTAGGATTTTGCGAAGAGGACGAGGCTGCGGCAGAGTTCGCCGTGGAAGATGGTGGTAGATATCCAGGTGGAGGCCTGGAAAACCGAGTAGGCGGGGTGGGATCTACAGCCCTTATATCAAGGGCTTCAAAACTCCGCAGTATCGATTCCTTGCCACTAGCATCTGTACAAAAGCCGAGAAACCTGGAGATTATCTGATTGTAGTACCATTCCTGGGTCTTATGGTCGAGTAGCCTGAGACATGGTCAACTCCTCACTCTTGAAACCGATCCTAACCGGCCATTGCCCTTCTTTGTGACAATCATGATAGAATCCATACCTCTCATCTCCCTTGGAGGGAAGACCGATGCTCTGCAATGGGTCCTGCTCGACAGGCTTCAACCTTCCCCACGGGCCCGAAGGCTTTCTGCTACCTCGACCTCGACGGTGCATTTTGTGATTGGGCTACACGCTCGGTACAAATGCGTATTCCAGTGGAAACAATGGTTTGTCTGATCAAAAGTTAAAGAAGGGCTGTTATACTGTGCCACGTAAAGTCGACACAAGAATGTTGTAAAGAGAATTGATAGTGAATGGATCAAGTTGCCTTGTGAGAGTGAGAGTGAAGTTGATGGTGGGGTAGTCATCGCTCTTAAGAGGACCCCACCATCCACAGTTGGTTCCTGCATCTATCATGGCAATCTGGAACAACCCAGAGGATAGGCAAGGAAACTAGTACCTTGGCAAGTAACTACATGCTGTACATTAAAGCGCCTGTTGCGTTAACTGAAAACCGCTGGAAAAACAATCCATAGCATACTATCTGGGCTCTCAAGTTGAGCCTGGTATCGTCTAGGCAATCTTGCCTTGTACGCGCGTTCTTTACATGGGTATCATCATCTTCAAGCAGCTCTCGTTGCTTTTGACTACCTCCTCGACCGTCATCTAAGCTTCGTGTATTCGAGGCGCTTCTTCTCAACCGTGAATCCGGTCTGCCAGTGTCACCGTGTCCCAGTTCGTTGGCCCTGGAGCCTCATACTTGCCAGATTTGGAAATCACTCTTCCAAGGCCTTGGTGAATCTCAGCCTGGATCGGTCCAAAAGGGCATCTCTCGCCATCAATGCTGATGTAGCCGTCTTCCTGGTCTCGTGGAATGATGCGATACGCTGAAATCTTCTTGTACGTAACGTGCGGGTTGTCAAACAGTTTCTCGGCCTCGACGTCTAGGAAGACTCTGAGAGCCGTCAAGACAGGCAGGTCGCCGTCGATCATGACCAGATCCATGCAGCCATCCGAAATCAGCGACGCGGCGAAGAAGGGGGTGTCAGGCGACATGTATGCCATCTGGGAACGTCAGTAATTAACAAGGCAGATAGCTTGACCCAAGAACTCACATTTCCAGCATAGAAAGTGCCGATCTTGTCGTAAGGAACAAGCTCCCATCCATCGGGAAGCTCATCCTGAATCGTACCGTACTTCAACTCTGGTAACCCCCCATTACCGTACGCGGAACCTGCTTCAACGCTCTTAGCTAGCTGAGCCAGGGTCGTCGTGCTCGCATGGTGCTTGTAATGGGTCTTGACACTCTCCTTCTTCTCAACCTCAACTTTGACAGCCAGGTCGCAAGGATAGCACTTCCTCTTGAGTATCCCCTGTGCGACGCCGATATCGAACCGCGTACTGCCCATCCATCGCATATGCTCCGTACCGAGATCGCATTCAGCGATAAGGCCTAGTGTCTGAGACAGAAATGAGATGATGCGGTCGTTGCCCGACGTGACAGAAACCAGATCCATTGGGGTTACAACGCCCTTGATGATAGCAAGGGCAGCGAAAGAAGCCCGATAGGATCCATACAGGTTACACGCAAAGGCATTGCCCGAGCCACAAGGGATATGGCTAACAGCCATAGAAGCGAGTGCCTTCGAAGCATCAGGTCGCTTTGCAAGACCGTTAAAGATCTCGTGTGGCGTTCCGTCTCCAGAGCATGCCATGATGGTGTCGTATCTTGTCAAATCGGCATTTTGCGCCAGCTCAGTAGCTTCGCCACCACGCTTCAAGATAACAACATCAAGCTGCATCCTTGCAGCGTCGAACAGCGGCTTCACCTCATTCTCCCACTTCTTGACGGCGCCTCCCGGGCCAGAGTTTGGGTTGATCAAGACATAGGCTCGTTTCTGAGACAGCGCATCGCCGTATGCGCGCGACAGCAGGGTCTTTACAAATGTCTCTGCCGAGGTTGCGTTGCTCGACTCTTGGTCTATATCGAGTGCAAAAGTCCATTTTCCAGGCTTGATCAACGTCTTCGAGGTGTGAATGGCATAATCGATCGTGATTTCGCTGTCCGAGAGCTCGGCCCATAGAACGTTGTAGAGAGGGACGGTGTCTTTGGGGGTTGGTCCTGCTAGGAAGCCAACAAATAGCAATCAGTACTTGGTCACGCATGACATGAAGGTTTGGGGCAGCCGCACTACCAGAGAATGGTGCGCAAGAGGAGCGACCTGACTTCTTTGCAACAGGATCTGCCCATCATCAGCCGAGATTCTTCGTTAGTGTATTGTTCGCGAGAGGCAAACCGTCAAGCTCTAGAGCATCGATTCCAATGGTCAGCTTTTTCTTGCCCTCGAGGAGAAGTTGCATTCCGACTCCCTCGTCCGTTGATCTATCGCTCTCCATGGCTATCAAGGAAACAGACAGAAAGTTGCCTTGTTGTGACTTTTTATGATGGACTAGCTTGAAGCGCTCAGTTGTCGCAAGGGCTTGTATCGTCGAGTTGGAGCTGATCGCGTAGGCCCGAAGGGAAGGGAAGGGTGAGAGAAAAGAGCGAGCTCGGTAGGACAGCTTCGAAACGGTAAAACATGCCCGATAAGCAAACCCAATTTTTGTCAAAAGAGTGTAAGTTGGAGAACGAGCTGAAGTGAGCTGAAGCTCCCAAGTCGTGACGCAGGGAACAACCAGAATCGGGGCCGGATTACGCGGCGCGCACCCGAGATTACATACCTACCTAGAGGCCCCCCTTGAACTGCTGCAGTGGAGCCCCGTGTCTGTTGGCTTCAGCGGCAGTGCCAACTCCAGCTTCAGAGTTGAAAGAAAGCATCCCCAAGTGCCTACATCAGATTCGAAGCAGATTGGGCAAACCATTTGGCCAAATAAAAGACTTGATAGCGCATGCTTATTCTACAGGATGCTTTCACTTTTCCACATGTCCCCAAACTCCAATTCCCCATCGTCCCCTCAGACATTCCTTACGCCAATCTGCCATCCGCCTCCTGCGACCTGTCTAGTTACCTACCTGCCCAGAGCCGCATCCCTTAGTTGCATGCATTTCTATGTCCAGATGGCCAATATCATTCACCAACACCAATATTGTATGCAGGTTTTAACCCATCAAACTTTTCTTCTTCGTAGAGTGACAGCCCCTTAAGCAAGTCTCGTCACGTTGGGGAATTTGTCATGGGCTACTTTCTTGTACGCATCCGTCTGGGAGCTCTTCCAGGTCTTGAGCACCTCGAGGCCCTCAATAGCATCCTCGTAGGTGACATCAGGGATGTCCAAGACGTCAAGAACAGCCTCTTCGCTCTGAGCCTTGTCTTGGCTCAATAGTCTCTGCGTCTTGAGAGCAGAAAGGACATGTCTAGGGCTATCCTTATTGGCTACCAAGAATTCCTCGTTGTGCTTGACTAGACTTGCAGAAGGGTCAATCGCCTTGAACTCGGCCTTCAGAACTTCGAGGACCTTGGGCTCAATATCGGTCGCCGTCTTCAATAGTTGAGCAAACGCTACAGTCTGCTCATGTACTCTGGGAGACTTGGAGTCGAGTTCCAACGCAGCTGTGAGGCAGCGTAGGGCAAGAATATACTTCTCTGTACATCAAGTCAGCTGGTGGATACAATGTTTTTTTCCTTGGACAAACTTACTGCGGCGCATGTACACCTCAAAGCCGGCGAACTGAGCGTTGATGTTCTTGGGGCTGAACTGGAGTAGAGGATTGATGAACTTCATTGCCTCACCAAGAGGGTCGGTGGTTTCTGCCAGCTTAAAACCGAAAGGGTCATCATCCTGCTTCTTCACCTCTCCATCTTTGTCCTTGGCGCCCTTGTTAGGATCCTGCTTAGCCTGTTGCTCAGCAGCCTCCCGCTCTAGGCGCTGCTGCTCCTTCTTAGCCTTTTTGGCGGCCTTTTTCTTGGCCAGGGCATCCTCAACGTCCTCCTCATCAGCACCATTGACCCCGTTAGCGGATGGCTTGCCGGCCAGCTTGAGGTAAACCTCAACAGCGTCCAGAGCAGCCCGGGAGAAGAAGGGGTGGTCGCGAACATGATCCTCCCATCGCATCATGTCGATGTAAGCACGGATTTGACCCTTGCGTAGAGAGAAGCTGTGGAAGTCGAATTGGTCCTCATGCCACACCTCGAAGATGTTGAAGATTTGGTGGAACCGCTTGAGAGCCAGTCCAATGTTGCCTTGGCGCGCATATGCCTCACCATCTTCTGTCAAGAACCAAACGCTCTGCATATCCAATAGATCGGCTAACGGGCCACCAACCGTCTCGGCGCGAGTAAAAAGACCAACCGTCTTGAGTGCCTTGTCGTTCTCGTTATTGCGAAGCTGGTATTTGGCGGCCTTTGTGTTGATATATCTGTCCTTGAGGTCGAGCTTTCTGGCCTGGTCCATCTTCTTCGAGGCTTCTTGCAGGTCTCCGCCGTGCTTGATAATCCGTGCCTTGGTCATGGAAAAGTCTACGCTCTTAGGATCCTTCTCAATTGCCTTATCGATGTACTCGGTGGCTTTTGACAAATCACGGCTTAGGTAATAGTTGTAGTGTTGTGCAAGGTAGTAGAGCGCCGCAGCCTCTCCCTTGTCCTTGCTGGAAGCATCAGAATTCTGAGAGTCCAGATACTTCTCGGCCAATTCGTGAAGAGTGTCCTTTTTGAATGAATCAGAGTAAAGATGCTTAAGATTAGCAAAGGTTGATGGAACACCCTTGTTAAGCATCAACGTCATGTAGGCGTCGGCTGCTTGCTTGAAGTCATCACCTGTAGCAGTCAGCATCCGGTTGATAACAGTAGCAGGGGGCATATCAGACTTACCAGTGAGGAAATCCAGGGGCAACCGGCGTGCAGCATCGCATCTAGGATGCTTCTCTGCATACTCGTCGTAGATAGCCTTGCGAGCCTTGGCATCATCCTTTGGCACCTCAAGGGCCTCAAGGAGTTTCTCGTAGTATGCGGGGTGCTCTGAGTTTCGGTCGAGGAGAGCACGGTAAGCCTTGGCAGCCTCCTCCTTCTTTCCCAGCTTGTCCAGATACTCAGCACGAGCTTCCATAACGGCCAATCGATCAAGATTTTCCTTGGCAGCTGTGTTCAGGTGCTCAAGAGCCCTCTCATACTCCCCTTGCTCTGCAATCAAAGAATTTTTATACATGATTGCTTCCGAGTACTCGTTGTCGAATTTTGAGGGCTTGGTCTTGAGGGTTTCCTCGTATGTATTCATGACCTTTTCAGCTTCAGCAGGGTTGCCGGAAAGATGGTGCGCAATGGCAAGCGCAGTCCAACTTTGGCGGATCTGAGGTCGGGCCTGGAGCATAGCAGTTCGGCTCTGAATGTAGCCCTGGTAATCGCGGCATTGGATTTGAAGAATGGCCAAGTCTCGTTGGATTTGTGCTGACTCAGGCTCTAGTCGAAGGGCAAATTTGTATGCCTTGATCGCTTCCTCGAAGTTCTTTGTGGCCCGGTGCAGTAAACCATACACGTGCCAGCAGATGTGCGACTTCATGTCCATTGTCAAGGCTTCCTTTCCCAATGCAAATGCCTCTTCCGTCTTACCCTGGGCGTTCAGAATCAGGGCCTTCATCGCGGTGGTGTCTCCGTGTTTGGGATGTTTCTTGAGGATAAGCTCGGCGGACTTGAGTCCACGCTTGTATTGCTTGTCCTCATAGTAGCGGATAACGGAACGGAAGAGCGATGCCTCCTTTGAGGCAAGAGGTTGCGGCATTGTGAAAATCGGAGACGGAGTTCGGTCGAGACGTGGTAAAGCAGTTGTAAGCGTGGAAGCTACCTAATTGATCAAGGTCCGCTTCCGCTGTCGGCGACTACAAGCTGCCAGGAGGACAAGAAGAGAGGTGTTATGGATAAAGGTACAAGGAAGCTTTGGCGGGGTATGGCAAGAAGTTAATGCGTCGCCAGGAGAGGATAAAAGGGGGAGAATGAGGGACAAAGAGTCGGCTTCCTTGACCGGCGGCTTTGGAGAGGTGTAGTTTACAGCTCAGGATGAAATGATGTGGGCAGGAATTGCTGCGGTAGACCGGCAATTTCTCGGAGCCTATGGTGGTGGGCTGTCTGTGTTCTGAGGTTGTGCTGGTAGTTTTGGCGGGGCAGCAGTCCAGGATCCATGATTCCATGACTGCGTGCTGCTTCATTCATGGGAGCCCGTGGACGTTGCATAATGGAAATTTGATATTGTATATGAATAATAAATCTGAAATCTTGAGGTAGTTTACAATCGATCTAGTCTCAAATTTACAACCTAGAGCTTGTCAAGTCTTCAACTGCTCTCTGACTTGGTGTATTACACCTCGATTACAGCGTCGGTCGCTTTTTGGGTCTCGGTAGCTACCTTTTCGTTAAATGGGATTTTATAGCATGCTTATTGTACAAGTTATTCTATCCATAGGCCGTCTCTTGTGTTGTACATCCTCAAAATTACACAGGCTCTTGACGAAAAGACCCTAGGGTCGTACCATGTTGCCGTAATTATAAAGTCGTTTTCGACTTCTGAGCCTTCTTCCACTTGCTCAAAGTGTCCTCCCATGCATCGAAAGGGTCGCCCCCACATCTTTGTTGAATAACCTCCCATGTTCGATGGCGTACTATGCCTTCGACACCTCTCTCTTGTCTAATGAGCGAGGCCAAACGCTCGGTGCGAGCTTCCCGCGGGAAGAATCTGCCCGAGTATGGATCCAATCGCTCATCAACTACTCGCTCACGATCCTGCTCCTTCTCGAGTTCTCTCAGCGTACGATCTGGGTCATCAGGATCTGGACTGGCAGCCACCAGAGCACAGTAGTTTAGCACCTCGGACCGTGCCTCCCATGACGGAAACAGAACCTTATCTTTGAATTCAGAGCATGACTGCGGATCGATTTGCCTTGAAGCGGGTCTTGGACTTCGTTGGGAAGTAGAAGAAGGGTCGAAACCGGATCGTGACGGTGTCACCAATGCATTTAGGTTCTGGGTGATTGAATCGTCTATCGACGATCTCGACAGTCGGAGAAAGTCTTGATACGAGTCAATCAGCTGCAAGCCCTGGTCGATGTTTTATGTCTGCTCAAACTTACCTCTCAGTGTCCCATATGAGAAGCAGAACTGCGGAGTGAGCTGAGGTTGTGTGGATGGTTGAGTCATGGTTTTTCTTGGCCCCAAGGACCTCTCCTTCTGAGCGTCCGGCGAGCCCTTCCAAAGTATTCCAGCCAGAGTGGGTGAATGTTAGATTAACGGTGCAAATGCAGAGTTGTTGTTAGTGCGCTCAAGCAAAACGTGGCTCGCGGGGAGTCTGAAACAGGGCCCGTGTGATGTTAGTTGTTTTATAAAATGGAATTCCCTAGTCGGAGAAACTGTTGGTTCTGAACTTCAGTGACGCAACCAAGGCCTACCTAACCTAGCTGGGGCGTTTGCTTCAGATCGGATAAACTTTAGCTCCGCTGACCCTTGGCCTGGATCAATCCTTGTAGAGATCCCCCAGCTTGATCCTGGTAGACCCCGATCCCGATCCATCACTCCACGGACATGCACGACAGAAATTCTGGATATTGGGGCTGATGCAGTTCCAAGTACCCGTACCTACGTGTTCTTCAGAAGATGCACGTCCATTCAACAAAGAGTTCAGGAACAGTCACGATGCGAAAGGGGCGTAGCAGCATGGGGCGCAATTTTCGCTTTTCTAAATCCAGGGTCCGAGGCTTGAATCGTCCGTTGGCAAACTAGCTAACTTTAATTGGTGTTGCTGTGACCTGTTGCACCAGGGAACCACCTCGGATTCAAGCCGCGAGAGGAGAGATCCAAGACCATGGGGCGGACCCTCTCGCCCTGCCGCCCCATGTCGTTTTCAAGAATCAACACCAGACACAGACGACGCCTCGCCGTTTGGACCCTCATTTCAAACTTCTGCCGGGAAATTCCCTGATCTAGTCTCGCGGAACATCATCAAGCCTGGCATGACTGAATGTTCTGCAATGTCACCCAGAGAGTCAGGGATGCCTCTAGCATGAGTCCTTCCCCATAAGGTTAAAAAGGCTTCAAGTCCTCCGAAACTGCCGACTTGGTAAAAGACGCATCTCGAGCGACTCGCGAAGAAAGATGCAGACGCCACCGTTGGGAGCCGGCCCGTCAGCGGGCTATTCGCTGCTGTTCTAGGTGCTGATCAGCAAACACCCAAAGAATTGGATTGACTGTTTGTGGTGGCTGATTCATAGCCAGTTGCGCTAAGTCCAACGCCCGGGATCCAATCTGCCACGGCACCTACGCTAAGGACCGTCAATGGATGAATGTTGGCTGCACAGTACTGTACGGCTTGGTACCGGGCCAGAAGCCGACTCGCTCTACATAGTAGGCCCTCAGTGACCTGTGGGTTTCTTAGACTCAAGATGTGACGACGGTGTGCAGCAGGTAGAGCCCGGACCTTCGTCACTCTGTCGCGTTGAGGCTTCGATCCTTTGCATGCTTTCGGCGGACGAACTTGGATGCCGGGGAAGCACGGGCTGGGTCCGCTCATGCAGCCGGCTCATATACAGTACGGTAGTATCTGCAGCTGTCTACATTACCCCCAAGTTTCCTGCGCAAATCTTTGTTTGGTCTTGTGCGATTGTTTGCTTTACAAATTTTTCTCCCCCAAGGATGGATAACCTTCGGAGTCGAGTCAAGAAGGAAACCCTCCAGGATCTTATTGACATTTGCGACCAACTATCACAAGAATGCAGACGAGTTTCCAATTGTCTCAACACTAGCCCTGTCATCCTGTCCTCACTCGCCAAGGAATGCCGTGCCATCACAGATGCATTGGAGAGGTTGCACGAACTCAGCCGGGCAATCGAAGGTGGCACAGAAAGCGTACGGGCCTCCAATAACGAATTCGTCTACTCTGTCTCCAAAGACGTGCATGAACTAAGGGCAGCACTTAAACGCATCAAGGGACCAGACAGAGACAGTGGTATCCACCTCAACGAACCACAACTTCTCATTGTTTGGAATGAGGCGACTTTGAAGGAGTTTCTTGGGCGAATGCGCACTCACCAGGAATCTCTACATACACTTCTGAACACTACGACGAGGTAGGTGATCTGCCGTAAGCCGTTGGCCAGAAGCTGATTCTTTTCAGGGCCAATTATAACTCCAGGGATGACGACATAAATAGGCGTCGCGTAATAGAGCCAGACATTGAAGTAGATGAAGCCCTTCGAAATCTCGGTCGAAGGCTCACGGCGCCAAATCAACAATCTGCTGTTCTTCCTAGAGTCAGTGACTCTACAGAGATACAAGTACTCCTCGACACGCTTGTACCGCCCCCTCTGGTTGTCTATTTGAAAACGAAGGATGTCGCCCACGAATTACACCATGCCATTGAGCAAAGCGACGAGACCGCTGTCTTTCAGATTCTCCTTCAGCGCGCAGATCCGAATATAATGTTGGCGGGGTCAATGCTCTCTCCTCTGCATCGTGCTTTTGACAAGGAGCACATGCTGATTGCTGCATTTCTCATCGTGGCCGGCGCAGATGTTGACGAGCCGACCACCGACGGCGACACGGCGTTGATGAGAGGTATCAAGTGCGGCTTCTCGGAACAATTTGCGGCACTTGTGATCCACATGAAGGCACGGATCAATGCGATCGATAACGATGGGCGCTCAGCTCTCCATCTGTCCGCTGCATCGGATGTTCTTGAGGACGAGACACTGCCAGCTCTGATTAATGCTGGAGCCGACATCAATCTTGTGGATTACAATGGGCAGACACCGCTTCATGTGGCTATTCAACATGGCCGCTGGTCCGCAGCTACGAAGCTAGTACAGTCCGGCGCGGATATGGAGGTCCGGTTACCAGATGGGAAAACAGCGCTTCATTTGGCCATCGTGATGCGCAACCAAGAATTCACCCAAGTGTTAATATCCCGAGGGGCCAACGTTGACCGTAAGCTTCGAGAGCATACCCCTCTGACACTGGCCATCAGCTCTCGCTGCACGCCTATCACAGCTGCGCTCTTGGATATCGGTGCGAATCCAAACCTCCCGAGTCGGAACGGCAACACGCCTCTCCTCGCAGCAGCAGCTACTGGACATGACGAAACGGTGAGGTATCTTGTTGCTCACGGAGCAGATCCATCAGCAGCTCAAGGACAATCAGGATACACGCCAATGCATATGGCGGCACACAAAGACAAACCTCACGTCATTCGGCTGTTGGCTGAATCAGGTGCACCTATTGACGTATTGGACCAAATGGGCGAGACTCCTCTGTTGGTGGCGGCAAAGCTTGGAAACAGCAAGAGTGTCCTTCATCTACTCAAACTCGGAGCTGATATTGAACGAGTTGGATCAGAAGGCATGAGCGTGCTTTCTCACGCAGTCAAGATAGGCGATATCAACCTGGTCACTGCACTGCTGGAGTTGGGAGCTGGCCTGGAAATGGCTCCCATAATTAATCCCCGGGGTAGTAGAGAGTATTTCGTACCAGAGCCACAAACTACACCTATTCACGTTGCCGCTCAGCATGCTCGAGATGAGATCTTGCTCCAACTGGTGTCATACGGCGCGCCCATCGAGAGTACCATCTTCCCTGGTCGGACGCCTCTACAAGTTGCAGCCGCCCACGGACATGTTTCAACAGTTCGATTGCTTCTTCGATTGGGCGCCAACACGCAGGCTCTGACGACGTACGGGGACACAGTTCTCTTTGAAGCGTCTGCGAACCAAACAACACTAAGACTTCTCTTGCAGCAGAGGATCAATGTTAACCACCAAAACGACCGGGGCGCGACAGCTCTTCATTATGCTGCTCTTCGCGGGCATATTGGGGGCGTCAGGATGTTGTTGGAGAAGGGAGCGCGGCAGCACCATGCGAACGCCGTATGGGATGCGTGGGAGGACAGAGACGGCGCAGCAGGTTATCGACAGGGAACGCCGGCTGGCATGGCTATGCAGAGAGGTTTGGACAAGGTTGCGGAGTTGATTGAGGGATGGCGATATAACTGACTATATGTAATATTTGGCGACAAGGGTTTATTTCGGCGGACGGGTTAATGACTGGACGAACCGTACATGAGCTATAAGCGCCTATGCTCTCTGAGATACCACAAAAGAATTGTTTTGTTTAGCGGTTGCTCATTCTTCACTGCTCTCCGGGCATCTCGAGCTTTCTAACCCTGTTCATCCTTCAAGGCAGACAGACCTGCCTAGCTCAGGTACGGATACGAAATGTATTGCAGTTGATAGCTTTATGAGATTGCTTAGGTCTTGGGAAGCTGGCGCGCGGGAACCATTACAGTCGACCCGTCAGAAGTGACGTGATGTTAAGATTATTGTGCCTTAATTAAGCAATCAATTAATAAGGAGTTGGGGATCTGGTATGTGCAGCCCAACCCAACCCATACGAATACGGAAGGGCTTCTAGTGTTGACGTAATGGCCGTGAATGATGATAGGCACTGCCACTCACTATTTGGTTAAGATCCAATAGTCCATGATGGGCGCATCTAATTTCTTTACTCGTTTTGTCTGCACTCTCCTGAATAAGACATCTACTTGGCCTCGTGATTAGAGAACCAAGGACTACCTGCCTACCTCGTCCGTCTTTGTTTCATTTCCATCAACTTTCCTACATATCTTTTTACGCCTTTCATATCAAGTTCTATCGATAGTTCCTTGGCCGTTGTCCCCTTTCTCTTTGAAACAGACCAGACGCAACCAAACGACGCCAGTTTCCACACCGAACATTACAAGCTTACAGCTAAGAAAACGGGGAGATCAAGCTAGACTGCCTTCCGTACAAAATAACATATACCTCGACTTTGAAGCCTCAAGCGCCTCCAGCACCTCCATCATCATCATCATCATCATCGATATAACCCACAATCCTGATCCGATCGATCCCCTAACGTGCCGCACGTTACAGCGACCAACGGCCCCGCTTGCTCGCTGTCTTCCCCCTGCGTTTACAACCCCGCAATCCGTAATCGGCCTCTCGATAAACCAGCCCAACACGAGACCAACCACTGCTCCAGTCTCGTGTCCTCCACTGTCGCAAACGCTCCCCCTTTAACACCTTCACGCTCCGACTTTTCAATCCACGGCGCAAATTTACAAACCATGTCGTCTGGAACACCCACGGCCGCGCAGGCCAACAGCAGCAGCTGGACCGCCTTCCTCAAGGTAGATATTCGACTCTCATGCTTTGCCTCGTTCGCGTTCTTGGAGCGAACTCGTAGGTGATGGCAGTAGCTGACCCTCGTCTTTGCGACGTGCTCTATAGTCCATCGCGTCTTTCAATGGCGACCTCTCGTCTCTCACCGCGCCCCCCTTCATCCTCTCCTCCCAGTCTCTTACCGAGTTCTCCGCCTACTGGGCCACGCACCCTCCCGTCCTGACCGCTCCTGCCAATGAGCCCGATCCTGCCAAGCGCAGCATGCTCGTCCTCAAGTGGTTCCTCTCGACTCTCAAGCACCAATACGCCAGCCGAAGTGAGCAGTTTGGAAACGAAAAGAAGCCCCTGAACCCCTTCTTGGGTGAGCTCTTCCTTGGCACTTGGTCCGACGAAGCTGGCGAGACCACGCTTGTCTCAGAGCAGGTCAGCCACCATCCTCCTGCTACCGCCTACTGCATTCGCAACAACAAGACCGGCATCGAGCTCGAGGGCTACAACGCCCAAAAGGCCACCTTCAAGAGCACTATCATTGTTAAGCAAATCGGTCACGCTGTTCTGCGCGTCCCCCTTGCCTCAGGCGAGATCGAGTCCTACCTCATCACCCTGCCTGGCCTCCATATTGAAGGCCTGATCTTTGGTGCTCCATTTGTCGAACTTGATGGTTCGAGTCATATCACCAGCTCTAGCGGCTTCACTTCCAAAATTGATTACAGCGGCAAGGGCTGGCTATCTGGCAAGAAGAACACCATTATTGCCACCGTCTCTCCAACAGGTAAAGAGAAGGAAGTTCTTTACAACGTCACTGGCCAGTGGAACAAGGCTTTCGAGGTTTACTCGGGACCTGCCAAGACCAATTCCAAGTCTACTCTTGTGAGCACTTACGATGCTGTCAACACTGCCCAGACCGAGCTCCATGTTGCCCCGATCGATCGTCAACACCCTCTTGAGTCTCGCCGTGCCTGGTCTCGCGTCGCCGAGGCAATCCAGAAGGGCGACATGGACGCCACTGGTGCTGAGAAGGGCAAGATCGAGCATGCTCAGCGTAGCATGCGTAGCAAGGAACGCTTAGAAGGCCGAACATGGGATCGACAGTACTTCACCGCCGTCGAAGGCAATGATAGCGTCCTCGAACAGCTTGGCAAGGTTGTCGGCGTGCCTGTAGATGGAGATGCTGAGAGGACAGGTGGTCTTTGGCGATTCGACAAGTCCAAGGCCGACATGCGCGCTGGTCAGCAGCTCACTGAAGACGATGTGGTCACGATCGAGAAGGAGCTGCTCGGCCGGTAGGTAGGTTCACAGCCGTCTCCTGAAGGCGACAGGAATAGCAGGAAAGCGTCATGGCGGTGGATATAATACATGGCAGCACACGGAATACAAGTAAAGGGACAATGATAAATTAAAAGAGATGGATGGGATAGAATAAATGGCGCTCAACACGGACAAGACGAAGAGCCTGCGATAAACCAAGAGTCTGCCATGGATTGAGCTGGGTTGGGTTGTATGATAGTAAACAGTTTATATAAGTTACACGATTAATGATGGACTAGTTAAGGGTATTTTGTACCTCTTAGTATATCATGCTTGCTGCGTGCTCATCTTCAAGAATATTATGTGGATTTTACATTCTCGCTCAACTTTGGTATGAGTCTTTCAATGCTAAACTTTCCATAGCCTTGCGTTATGGCCTGGAAAAAATAGACATGATGCTATGCCCTAGGTCATGGCTATCTAAGAGTTTAATAGGCTTGGGAATATTGCGCGATATGGGCTCATTCTCTGAGTGGTCTTATCGTATTGATTCAATTATCGATAGTTAATTGTACAACAGTACAAGGATGAATGGGGGGGTTGTTTATAGGAGGGCATAGATGTCCCTTCTTTTCTACGCCTTGATGTGAGTATCTTTAACGTTCATTTATCAAAAAAATACGAGCAGTGAGTTTATATGAGTCGGCTCACAAGCTCAGTCACACTCATATCATCATATACGCAAATAGGTACGAAAGTGAAGATATGCTTGCATCATCAATTTCTCATTATTTTACTGCTCTCGTCGCCTCGTAATGCCCTAGCAATATTCTGCATAAACCAAGGTGGGGAGGGGCTCAGTGTTGGGTGCCCCTTTTATTTTCCAAACGATACTTTATTGATCGCGTGTTGGGATATCATTAAAGCCAGTAAACGTCCTTGTAGGCGTTTATAGCTGGTTGGCAGTGTTGAAGTCCTGGAGAGCCTCGGCAACACGCTTGGACATGGTCTTCTCACCCTCACGGACCCAGACACGGGGCTGGACGGAATGTTAGCATACAAACGCACATACATGAAGGAGGCCTGAACTTACGTCGAAGTACTTCTTGTTAGGCTTGTCCTCGCCATCGGGGTTGCCGACAGTGGTGCTAACGTACTCGCGCTTGTTGATCATGTAGTCTCGGATACCAGAGCAGTAGGCGAACTGCATGTCAGTGTCGACGTTGACCTTGACGACACCGAAGCCGATGGCGTCGAGGTACTCCTTCTTGGAAGAGCCGGAACCGCCGTGGAAGACAAAGAAGACAGGCTTGTCGTTATCGGACTTGAGGGCGTCCTTGACGTAAGCCTGGTGCTTGCCGAGAAGCTCAGGGTGGAGCCTGACGTTGCCAGGCTTGTAAACACCGTGGACGTTACCGAAGCCAGCGGCGATGGAGAAGTAAGGTGAGATGGGGGAGAGGGTGTTGTAAATGTTGAGGATGTCCTCGGGCTGAGTGTAGAGAGAGTTGTTGTCAACATCCTCGTTGTTGACACCATCCTCCTCACCACCAGTGATACCAATCTCCATCTCAAGCCACTGCTTCATGGGGGCAGCGCGCTTGAGGTACTTGGCGGTGGTCTCGACGTTCCAGTCGACGGGCTCTTCAGAGAGATCGATCATGTGAGAGGAGAAGAGAGGCTCTCCGTTGGCCTTGAAGTAAGCCTCATCGGCATCGAGCATGCCATCGAGCCAAGGGAGGAGCTTCTTGGCGCAGTGGTCGGTGTGAAGGACGACGGGAATACCGTACGCGGGGGCGAGGGAGCGGACGTAGTGGGCAGCAGCAATGGAGCCTGCAATAGAAGCAGCCTGGTCAGTGTTGCTCACACCCTGTGCGGTTATTAGCCTCCTGGTCTGATTGGAAACGGATAGCTTGAGGAACATACCTTGCCAGCGAAGTAAGCGGCACCGCCCTGGGAGAACTGGAGGATGACGGGGGCCTTAGCATCGCGGGCAGCCTCGAGAGCAGCGACGACAGTGGAGGAGGAGGTGACGTTCTGTGATTTTGAGTCTTAGCAGGAGTTTCACGCGTTCGTCCATCTCATCTCAACATACAATGGCGGGGATAGCGAACTGGTGCTCGCGAGCGTACTCGAAGAGACGAAGGACGTCGTCACCAACGATGACACCGGACTTGCGGCTGAGAACTTCTGTGACACCCATTTTCGTAGTTTTTGATCAAGGATTTAAGAATTTTAGGTTGAGAGATAATGAGGAAGAGAAAAAGTCTGATGAGAAGAAAGGTGTTAGTTATGAATGGAGGGGAGCGATGACGAAGGAGAGGGGCGGCGGGGTTTTCATTCTAGCTGCAGAATCTTATCGATAAAGCAAATAGCTAGAGGCAAGGGGTAGGAGGGGCTCTCTGGCGCCCACGCCGAGAGCTGCTCTGTGCGGGCCTGAATGGGTTCATCAAGTTGAGACCATGAGCTGTTTACAGCATCCAACAGCGCCACGTAGGTGAGGCATAAACCGAGAAAATGATAAGAGAGCGGATCTCTACATCTAACGGACGCCTCGTCTAGCTCATCTGGCAGTATGCTGCGTCTCGATTGGCGAGAAAATATCCGTCGCGAGTCGTTTAAGCTTCACAGAGCGAGCCATGGTTTGAGTTTCATGCTGTTGAATGGGCTGAGACTGTTGAACGATTCACCGCACCACCGAGTGAGACGATTGGGATCGCCTCAGCCGGGACATGTTGGCTCACCGCACACCTCAACCCCAACTCAGGTACTTGGACCAGGACCCCGGGTGCTCCGATGCCCGGTGGCTCTCCGGTGGCTCCGCGGCCGATATAACTTCTCTGGCCTTCTCTCGGCCTCTGCGCGCCTCGCTCTTCCTCTCACAGCTCTGTTCTTTATCATGCTGCCCACCTTGTCTCCGCTATAGGACAGCGCCGAAGACTGCCTATGTCTAAAAATCGCTCTCTAGCAAACTCACTCGAGGTAGCTAGCGGGAGCTCTCTGGCGTTGTTGAGAGTGTGCTCGGTGGTAAAGTGGAGTCCCCGACACAGCAGCGCCGTTGTAGAGCAAATGCAAATGACGGGATTGGACGACAGTGGAGATGGGTTGATTTGACTTACACACTTTAGACAGTCAGAAAGACGAGCCAGCGATGATGTCAAATGACGATGGTGGAGTTGTCAGGACTTGAGAATAAAGATATTCACAAGACCGTCGCCTGGGAGGAGGGGCAGCCCGACTTATATGATGCCCTCCCGTGCTCACTATTGCCGAGACGAATTCCTGCCGCAGCCGAAACTTCGGGGTACTCAACGGGAACATGCGGGACGGCCTGGCCCTTGGAGGCCATTGACCGGGACTCATCACTCGTCGTTATTAGCAACACACTGACTTTGGTTCTCGTGTGACCCCATATTCCCCGCATAGTTGGATATCGTGAGCATCACGGTTGGCTGACACGCCGCTGTGGCTGTGGACACAGTCCGGGCTGGCTTCCCGCGGATGCTGTCAAGGCTGTCTCAACTTTTGCCCAATCTCCCAATGTTGTTGTAAATTTGAGGCCAATCGTATGGCCTAGCTAGCATTTGGTGCAGTTACATTGCCGACAACAGCCATTTTCGATATATGGCGCTTGCGTAGCGCTGAGACATGTTTTCTCCAGCAGAATCATTCATTTTACACTCAATGAGGTCGCTCATCATGATCGGAGGTCAATTGGTGGACCTTCGACATCATCCTTGTGGGGTGCTTTGGGTGCCGTCGAAACATCATCTCGGTCATCTAATACCGAAACGCATCATCAAGACAGTGACGAGGCAAACCCGGAGCAAGCCAGGCTGGGCAGCTCACCTCTGTCCCAGACAAGCATCTGAATCATGAATCTACAGCCCGGCGGCTTAAGAGCTGCTCTGCCGAGACATCATAAACAGATTTCGCATTATATCTGTAGATCTTTTCGATCAATACCGGGACATCGGCGTAGTCATCAAGCATATTAACATCTGATCTTCATGGTCTGACGTAACCAATGAAGAAATCTTCAGGTCAGGCATTTACAATCTCTTCGCCGTACGGGCTACTCAATTGCAAACCTGAACAATCTGTTTCACCAGCGGATCCGGCTACAACTCCGTTCACCCGGAATCATATTCAATTGAGACACTGCATCACGAAAGAAGCACGTAGTCCAGTACGTTCGAGATCTACCCCCACCAATCCATCCATTCGTCCCTCAACCCCGCCGCCCGCCTAGTCATGAGGTTCCGGCCGGAACTCGTTATGCTGACCCCCAAACACTCGATTCCCCCAAGCACGAGTTACATTGCATAGGTAGAGCCAGCCATGTTGTGTAAGAGTCCAGTTGTTTTCAACAACAGCTGATTGGCTTCCGTAGCTCAGTTGGTTAGAGCGTCGTACTAATACTTCAAACCGCAGTATCGGTAATGCGAAGGTCTCAGGTTCAAGCCCTGGCGGGAGCATTCGTCTCTCACTGCCCATCAGCTTTTTTTGCTTTTTTTTAATTAGTCTAAGAAGCAGCTTAATACCTACCTACTAACCCTATAGTTAGGAATACTATTAAAATATTCTGTGTATCTAGGATATACTCCCATCAACTCTTTGAAGTTTTTATTTATTTTCTCCCTTAACTATATCATAGCTTGTTGTGTTTGTTTTAGAAGCTTGCTTTACATTTGTATCATTCTGTTTGTTCTTTCCGTTCGCGCTGGTCTCCAATGTACGAAGTCGCGTTCACGTGCATGACGCTCACAGGCAAAAAAAGAGGGCCAACCAAAATGAGCTTACTACTTTTCAGCATCATACAACAGTCCCAGGTCTTCGAGTTGATGCCTGTCCATTGGAAATTTTGGCGAGAGCCGATGTGAACGACACAGTAGAGCCCGATCGACCATTCGCGCAGCTGCTGTCCCGCCGACAATGGATGAAGAAACGTTGAAGGAAGCTCTGACAAGCTTCCCCAATGCCGAGAAGACGACACAGCCTGCTGCCGCATCAGGACTCAACATTAATGCACTATTCGACAACCCGCTCTTTGCAGGAGGCATTGGCCTCGCATCACTCGGCGCAGTTGCGGCTTTCGCACGCAAAGGCGCAGTATCCGCTCTCGGAGCAGCTCGCCGTCGCTTGCTCGTCAACGTCGAGATCAGCAAGCAGGATCCCGCATATCCATGGATTCTAGCCTGGCTCTCGCAGCCCCGTGAAAACCCAGGCTTCATTGCCTCTCGTCTCACTCGAATCCATAACCTGTCTGTCACAACGACGACTGCATCTCGAGCGGCAGGTGTTAGCGGACCCCAGAATGCACACTTCTTCTTACAGCCCGGCTATGGTCGACACATTGTTAGATTTGGCAATGCCTACATTGCTGTGAACCGAGAAAAACACAACACAGCGAACATGAATACTGGTGAGCCGCATGAGATCGTTCAATTGACGACTCTCTGGGCCCATCGGCACGTATTTGAAGCGGTGTTCAGCGAGGCGCATCAGTTGGCAGCGAAAGCGAATGAGGGCAAGACGATTGTATACTCGGCTCGTGGAATGGACTGGATGCCCCTTGGCGACCCGAGAAAGAAGCGTCCGCTGGGCTCGGTAATCTTGGATGGAGGTGTCAAGGAGAGCGTTGTCGGGGACGTGCAAGACTTCTTGAACCGACAACAATGGTACGTGGACCGCGGCATCCCATACCGCAGAGGTTACTTGCTATTTGGCCCCCCAGGCAGTGGCAAGACTTCATTTATACAGGCGCTTGCAGGAGAGCTGGATTTTAGTGTGGCCATGATCAATCTTAGTGAGATGGGTATGACGGACGATAAACTGGCCTATCTCCTAACAAAACTGCCCAAGAGGAGTTTGCTGCTGCTGGAAGACGCAGACGCAGCCTTTGTTAATCGACGACAGCGGGATACAGATGGATACAGCGGTGCGACTGTGACATTCTCCGGTCTCCTGAACGCCTTGGATGGCGTCGCCGCTGGTGAAGAGCGGATTGCCTTTCTAACAACAAACCACGTTGATCGCCTCGATCCTGCGCTGATTCGACCCGGGCGAGTAGATATGATGCTCCGCATCGGGGAAGCAACACGTTACCAGGCTGCTCAAATGTGGGATCGGTTCTACGGGGACATCGATATGGATCATTTCGGGCGAGAACAGTTCCTTACTCGGCTGGACCAGCTGGGCCTATTTGGGCATGGGCCTGATGGGAAGCCATCGAATCGGCATACAAGCACGGCGGCGATACAGGGGTTGTTCTTGTTCAACAAGAATGATATGCAAGGAGCCATTAATATGGCTGAGGGACTCATCCCAAGGAAGTTTGAGGCGTCAGATGGAGTCCCCGAGGGGGCAATCAAGACACCTGCATGATGCTTTGAGTGTATTTGGAGATTTGTATGAATATGTACCATACTAGCTAGCCATTGTTGATACCCCTGCTGGAAGCAGACCAATAAAAATTGTGTAGTAGACGTGTAGGTATGAAAAGAGAAGAATGGACCGGTCGCATGGTGTGCCACATAAGACGTTTGTGAGTTTGGAAGCACACGCGATGATTTCTTAAACTCACATCAAACGTCACTTGCTCAAACGAGATATGTTTTCTGACTTGCGTAGTAGCTTGGTAGGTATTTCAACATTCTCCAGACTCGCGACTTGATAATTGGCATTTGAGATGTTCAGCCTGTTCGGTGAATGACATGACTAGATTATTGTTTTTAGGGCGGCTGTTGCCTGGTATTCAAACCAAGCTCATGCACGAGCACAGCCAATCTATCACAGCCTACCTATTAAATGAAGCGCAACAAAACTTTCAGCCTCATAACCGCAAAAGAAACATGATTGCTTTGTCAAAGAAAACTGCTAACCGCAACTTGATTCAATGAGCCACAACTCGGCCGACAACCAGCAGACGCTGGATACATGGCTCTCAACTAGGCCATCGTCTAGACCCGTCGCCTCAGCTACCGGACAGGCATCTTCATCACGATCAACTCCATCAGGTCAGCACCCGTACGCGTCAAATAATAGGCGCAGCGACCCCTACAGGCGAGGCACTGAGCTCGCAGCCGTGGCCAAAGAGACACGGACAGTCCTCCCGGATATCCTCGCCCAGCTGCCGAATATTCGCGCCAGCAGATCAGAGCTTCTCACCGATGGCACTAGCACTCTACCCCCGCTGCAGGCTCTGGAATGTCCTAGACGAGCACCCTCTGGGAAGACAAGCATCAGGATCATCAATGATGACAGTTTCAACGCTGCCATCAGCCTTGCAGCCTCCAAGGGACCATCATCAGGTCGCGTCGCCGTTTTGAACATGGCTAGTCATGTTAGTCCTGGTGGAGGATGGCTCAAGGGAGCTCGTGCTCAAGAGGAAGCCCTTTGCTATCGCAGCTCGCTATCCCTCTCACTGCATCGACGATACTATCCATGGAAGCAGCGCATGGGCGTTTACACCCCCGATGTTGTTATCCTCCGTTCTGATCAAGATTCTGGGCACAAGCTTCTCATGCCCGACGTCAAGGTCGAAGACCTTCCTGTTGTCAGCGTTCTCAGCATTGCCGCTTTACGTGCGCCTCCTCTCACTACAATAATCGAGCACACACCAGCCGGTCCAGCCTCCAGAAAAGTCTTTGCGAAACCCACAGATCGGGAACTTGCCAAGATCAAGATGAGACTGTGTTTGAGAATGGCGGCAAGGCGGGATCACGGGCTGCTCGTGCTCGGTGCCCTGGGATGCGGCGCCTTTAGGAATCCGCCAAAGGAGGTGGCTTTGTGCTGGTTGGAAGTGCTGAGCGAGCCAGAGTTCCAGGGCGGCTGGTGGGAGGAGGTGTGGTTTGCTGTGCTTGATCGAAGGGGTGAGGGCAACTTGGAGATTTTTGAGGAGGTGCTCGGTGGCATCCAAGTATAATACCGTGGCGCTGAAAACGAAGGGATTTGTGCCGTAAAAGTATGAGAGGAGGGTTTGATTTATTTTCTTATTGAAACAGTTTTACTACAGTATCATGGTTACATGTATAACAGACCTTTTCCTTTTGTATTTTGCCTAATACATGTTTTCACGCTCTGGCAGTCATGAACGTGATTTGAGGCTTGACCAATACTTTAAACAGGCATTCCCTCTTACCACTCCAGTAGCGTTTTCTTCATAACTGTGAATATCAAAATCATTCCAACTCCAACGGAACGAAACCGGCCCCACCCAAGGCTTTAAAGAATAAATAGGCCGGTGGTGTGGAGCATGGCCGGTACCGATAGCCCCCGTGCTAGTCCCGGTGCTGCATGAACGCCTGCAGTTGGACATGCGAGATGGATAGGTAGAAAGCTGAGGTTATGAAAAGCATGATTGGATGTGTTATGCTCCCGGGTCAAGAAACCATTTTGACGTTATCACAGGCTAAATCTCGTCGCGATAGAATTTAACACGACAAACCATGACCTATACATGGAATAGATATCTACCAACTATCTACATCATCTGGAGCCGCAAGAGCCCATTGAATAACGAGAAGCTGAACCTCGCCTCGCCTCTCCTTACGCTTGAAAGTCTCGATATTCGACGCTAATGTATCCACTAGAGTGCCACTTTAATATAGCCATCTATTAGGCTGAGCCGTTTGCAAACTCTTCTTGCGCGATATTCATGTCGTGATCGGCAGTTCAGATGGCGTTTCTTTATCCCCGTCTCTTATAATACGACACAAATTGATGACAAGGGGCGGGAAGACGCCACATCGTTCACATCTGATAGGAGAGCTGAACGACAATCATATGTGTGATATGCCATTGTACCTACGAGCCTAGAACCAGGACATGCCTAGCCGTAGTGCCGCAGCTATTTCGCTCGATATCACAACTTCCATGACCAATACACAATTCTCGATGGGGACAACCTCTTAAACGCCCATGTGCGGGTCAATCCTTGCTCTTGATTCAGAACCAGGAACCCTACGCTCGGCTGCGTTAGTCTGGCGGGCCCTTGATGATGGCATAGTCGCCATTCTGTTGCCTCAAATCTCCATCTTGACTTTTCCTATCTGCCCCTGCTCGTATTGTTAAAGGTCTATATCTATTCACAGGCCCAGTGCAATTTTCAACCTTTAGCATCACCTCTCGACGCAGAAACCACTTACATTTGAACTCCCCGTTGCCTGGTAGAGGAGATTATATCCTCTATGAATTTTCATCCCATCAAGGGCGACGAGGTCGTCTCTGGACATGGCCCGTCCGAGTATGACAACCATGGCTCTCCGCGTCTCAATGATTCCGAGGACGCCAGCGCCGTGGATCCGGACTCGGGTGTCAAACGCGGTTTAAAGAACAGACATCTCTCGATGATGGCTTTAGCTGGTATTATCGGGCCTGGTCTTTTGGTTGGCGCCGGTGGTGCTTTGAATAGAGGAGGACCAGCTGCGTTGCTAATTGGATTTGGTGTTGTTGGTATGATTCCCTTCTCAATGTGCGAGCGATGAGACGAGACTTTGTGGGGGAAAAAGAAAAACATGACCCAAACCATATTCTTCACGGTGTATCGATATACGTTTCATGCCATTGCTGACGTATACCAGGTATTATCGCTTTCTGCATCATGCAGTCCCTCGGTGAGGTGACAACACTTTACCCCGGCGGAGGCTCTTTCATCTCCCTTGCTGAGCGTATGGTGGACAGATCTTTCTCTGTTGCTGTGGGCTGGAATTACTTTGTCATCTGGGCTGCCGTGCTTGCCAATGAGTACAATGTTATCTGCAGCATTCTCACATATTGGGGCCCTGCCGTTCCTCTCTGGGGGTACTTCCTCATCTTCTGGGCGGTGTTTATGGCATTCCAGTTGCTTGGCGTAGAAGCCTTTGGCGAGGCCGAGTTCTGGCTTGCGCTGATGAAGCTGCTTGGTTTGACGGCTTACTTTGTCTTTGCCATCATCTACGCAGCTGGTGGTCTGGTCGGCCAGGAAGAACCTCTAGGGTTCAGATACTGGCATGATCCGGGAGCGTTTAACGGCAATGGTTTCCGTGGCGTCGCCGCCGTCTTTGTGTTCTGCGCAACCTTCTACTCTGGTGTTGAGTCTATCGCTGTAGCTGCGACTGAGACCAGAAACCCAAGTGTTGCTGTTCCTCAGGCGATCCGTCAAGTCTTTTGGCGCATCATCTTTGTGTACATGGGATCTGCCCTGTTCTTTGGCATCACTTGTCCTGCTAACGCAGAAGGGCTTGTAAGTGGAGATTCCAAAGCTCTGCAGAGCCCAATGACTATTGCAATCCAGATTTCTGGCTGGCAAGGAGGTACGTACGCAACTGTTCGTATACCTACCTCGTCACACCGACACTAATTATCGCAGGTGTTCACCTCATCAACGCCTTTATTCTACTTACTTGCTTGTCCGCCATCAACTCATCCATCTACTTCGGCTCCCGTACTGTCTTCTACATGGCGCAGTCCGGCAAAGCTCCCAAGGTGTTTGCCTACACCAACAATCGAGGTGTTCCTGTCTGGGCTATACTCATCACCAACGCCGTCGGCGCCATTTCCATGATGAACGTGTCCACCGGTGCAGCCAAGGCCTATGGATATATCGTTAATTTATCTGGTGTCAGTGCTTTCCTTGTCTGGGGAAGCATCTGTTTGATTCATATTCGCTTCCGTCGAGCCTGGGTTGCTCAAGGCCGAAGCATCAGTGAGCTGCCTTACAAGGCGATGGGGTTTCCATATCTCGCTTGGTTTGGCCTTGGAGCGTGTGTTTTCTTGGCGTTGGTTCAAGGATGGACTACTCTCTCGCCGTTTGATGCTGGAAACTTTGTGGATGCTTATATCCTGGTGCCACTATTCGGCATCATCTATGTGTCCTGCAAGTTGCTGTGGCGTGGAAATGATCCGCTTAAGCGCAGTTGGAGCATCGATCTTGACAGTGGTAGAAGAAAGGATCTGGACCATGAGAGCGGTCCGACCACAAGAGGTGTGCCTGGTCAAACGAGTTGGTGGAAGAGGGTGTGGGCTTGGATTTGATCAAATGCATGTTGGTTTCGAGTGTCATGGCTCCAAAGCGTCTTGAATCTAAAGCTTTGAGAAACTTTCAGCACATGTTCCAAGATACTTTCTCAAGAATATAGCTTGTCTTTTGTATCAAAATTTCTCGACCATCTTCAACCAAGCTCGTCATGATAATGCCCAAACTGCTCTTCTTACCGACGCTCAAGATATATGTAAAGATTCTAGAACTAGGAGTAGGTAATCTATTGCCCTCCTGTACTCTATTATCCATCAAACTCGACATGACCAGCATGCGAGCCTCTACGTCTCCAATCTTGTCACTCTGCCTACTCTAACACACCGAGACACCCCATCCCACAGGAGCAACAGAAACAGTCTCTCTAGGTTTCAGGTCGAAAACCACGGACATCTCACCCCAGTCCGATCGCGCAAGCCCAACAAGCTCGCCACCAGGGTGCTCAGGGGTACGCCGGAACCTCCCAAGAGCAATAGCAACCAGGGAAGGATGCTTACCAGGGAGATCAGGATCCATGGCGTTGACCATACCGGGAGTGCAAAACTTGCGAGGCACCCTGACCATAACCTCTATGATGCGATACTCGGGGTCTTGAGACCAGGGTTTTCCCTTTCTAAGGAGGGAAGGCAAAGCAGCCTGGATGAGATCCTCAGTGATGTGAACTGGATACGAGTTGGGATGGGCAGGACCATAGTATGGTTTCTGCCCACTAATGATGACGGCCTTTTTTATCAGGGATAAAATCGACATCTTGATCGTCAGGAGGGAATTGAGTAAGGTATTAGCAAATGTTAATAAAATTGGATAAGAATTGTTTCGTATCTAAATCTATATGGTGGTAGTCTTTAGTTATACGGATGAATTAGACAACAGACTTCTACGAACATAGCATGTTCAAGCGTTCCGAGATGACCATCTCAAGTCATGGAGTATTCGCTATCAGCCATAGGGATGAACCTTTGGAGGGTAATCGAAGCTGAAATTTGCGAATCTCTTGTGATCAAACAAGTACTCGTCGTATGTTCGTAGAATATCCTGGTTGGCCAGACTAAAAGACATCGAACAGCATTTTGCTATGGACTTGAAGCGTACCTGGCCAGAGAACAAATATCGACATAAATAAATAGCAAGACTGCGTGAACACGACTTGGAACTACACGATTACCAATCTGTGAACTATGATTCAGTCTATTCTAGGCATTATCAACTCACTCCGAGACTGCCATCACACTAGGTAGCTCATCGATGGTTAAGATAGAAGCAGTTGTACCAAGTAAAATGCTATTACTCTCCGGGACACTGCCTAGCTCAGTAGATCTTGGAGGCATAAAGATGATCGTGAGGGAACCAAAGATAGATGATGTTTAATCTGAGTAAATGTATAATATATATATATAAGGACCAAACCACGCGTTTATATGAATCCATCGACTCAAGGTCACATGTGAGACTGCGGAATTATTGAATCCCCGACTCTCAGGGGCTCCGAGGGGTCCGTGCCGTCATGACCAGCTCGGGGTAGATTTGGCGCCCGCGACCAGGGGCTCAGGTCTCTATACATCATCTGCAGGCTAACGATACGACTTGAAAGCACCGTCCTAAAGTACCAGTACTTGCTGGCCTCTGACGATCTTTGAAAGTTGCTCACAATGTGCCCTATTGCGTACCTCTTTGGAAGCTCCCGCCCCAACATCATCGTCAATCTCGACTAGGTATCACGATCGACGACTCTCTTTATTAGCCAAGCGACTCGCTTCTGCGCCTGTGCGATTACCGACCACTTTGACAAAACATCTGCACTCTTCAACTGCTCACATCATACACGCTCTCTTGCAAGATTCTAGCGTTTTTGTAATAGCTCCTTCAGGCCGACAAGTGGGCGAATCGCTATCGTTATCGCCGTCGCATGCCTCATCCGCGGATCATGAACATCGGCCCAATTACTGTCGCGCCATAACCAGTTCGCCCGTTCGCATTTCACCGCTAGTACGATAACTGCATGTGTCAGCATCCCGCTCGATCCGTTCACGATTTATATCCTCCCTCTCTCAAACTCAGTCACCATTCTTGTCCCCGACGTTGCGACCTTGGGAGGTCGAGTGAGCTACGATACGACCGACCACAAGTCGAATGAATGCAACCTCTAAACCCTTTCCTGGCCGCCTTCTTCAAAAGCTCCCTCCCCAGCCAGTGCACACCGGTTCACCATCACATCCTACTGGTACCCTCAACGGATGTGCTCCTCACCTCTCGCGAGACCGAGAGCGGGACTGCTCCTGCCGAGGTCATCGCTTCCGAGGACTTCCTCGCCAGCCATGTCCTCCGTGTACCATCTCCGAATGGTGTCGCAGGAGGCAAGGATGGCGGTCAGAACTTGCGAGAAGTGAGGGGCAAGGCAAAGCAGTTTACCACTCTGAATGGAAAGAGCGTGGTCATCAAGGATGCATTCATATACAGCAACAAAGGCAAGTATCTCAAACGTGATCAATGTTGCTTTGCTTACCATGGCAGGCTTTAAAACACTCGCGCAAGCCCAGCTTCTCAACGACATTGTCTTCTATCCCGACGTCTTCGAACCGCGACAATGGCTCCTCTACTACATTTCAAGACCTCTCGTGGGTATTTGGGAAGAAAACAAGATCACTCCGGCCGTCCTTGTTCCCGGCGTCCGGAAACGCAGGATTCCCGATCAGAAACAAACTCCAAATGCCGAGTCGACTGAAACTGCTACCCCTAAAAAGAAGGATATCAAGAGCTTCCATGATCTTCTAAATAACTTCCCTATGATTGCGCGCCAGATGCAACCCGGCCTTGAAAGGCTTTTCCTCGAATTCAACAATGTCTTCCGGAGCCCCCTACCCCCTCCGCCGTCAGCCGAACACATTCCCGATCCCGTACCGAACAGACCCATTGCCAATGCTGCAAGGCGAGCTCGATCCAACAGCGCATCGGCGGGCACAGGCGAGGGTAGCAGACTGCCGGTGACGGAAAACTTCTATGCCGAAGACGACGAGGACATCATGAGAGCATCTCTTGAAACTGCTGTTACAACTGCTATAGATCTCTTTCAGGGCGTAGACAAACAGCAGCTGTCCCTGCTGGGTGCTACGACGGATCTAACAGGACCTTTGGTAGAGAAGCTGATTGAGCGCTATGTTACGGAAAATGTTCACAGCCAGCTTTTCCCTAGACTCAATGCTCTCAAACGGCCTTACGACCTAGAACTCGAGGCCAAGATCAGAAAGATGCAGTTCATTGATATTTCTCAACTAGGCATCAGTATTGATGGCGGTTCCAAAGCGAAACACGACCTCATCATTCAGCTTGGACCAGCTGTCGAAGAATTCAAGAAGATCTCCGCTGCTACTTGTCCGCAGGCCATGCTTGACCTCTTGCTATCAACAATGAAGATTGTATCACAGTTGACGGATTCATCAAAGTCACAAACAGGCCATGCTGATTCATCCTCCGAAAAGCCCATCATGACCATCAACGCAGATACGTTGGTGTCGTTCCTTCTCTACGTCGTTATCCGATCGCAGGTCAAACAGTTACAGGCTCGATTGATCTATGTTAGAAGCTTCATCTTTATCGATGACGTGGACAGTGGCGAGCTGGGCTATGCGCTGAGTACGTTTGAGGCGGTACTGGCATACCTTGTTCTTGACTCGGCCGGTTTGCGGCGGGCGAGCAGAAAGAACAAGGCGTTGTGGGATGCGACAAAAACAGGGACCCTGGATGACCTCAAGAAGATCATGGAACCTGGCTCAGGGGCCGCGGATGACGATGACTTGTCCGAGTCCCCTACATCTAGCCGTCGACCGTCTCTCACACTAAGCCTCCAAAACGATACGAGGTCGAGGTCGACTGGCCCATCAAGATCCAGAAGATCTTCATTACGTTTGTCGCTGCACGATCAATCACCACATGAACATCATTCCCATGGCTCAGGGCTCAGCCATGTGTTCCCTTTCCAGGCAGAGGACGAGGCCCACTCACACGATTTAACTATACCCGTCCGGAGAGTCAAGAAGGTAGCTATGGACACTCGAAGCATATCAGGCGATTCCGAGGTTTCATTCCACTCCCGCACCGCAAGTATAGGAACCATGGGTAGCGCCTTGGAAGGGGATATTTCCGTGGCTCGATTATCACAGACAAACAATTCCTTTGGGGAGTCGGTCCTGATGATGGCTGTTCAAGCCGAACGAGGAGAGACGCTAAAGTATCTGCTCTCCTTGTCTGATTCCTTCTCTCCTTCCTTTGTCCTGGATGATATGAACAACGAAGATACCACCCTGCTGAGCGCGGCAATTCAGTTAGGCAATGCTCAAATCATCGATTTGACCCTCGACTTTGTCATAGCTTCGACAACCCCCGATCAACTAACCTCATACCTAGCACAGCAAGACATCTGGGGGCGCAGCTGTGCTCATTACCTCTTCAACGCACCCTTGTTGATCACTCGCATCGGGCACCTAATACCTTGGCGGCAACGAGACAAGAACGGACAAACACCCTTGTTTGCCCTTTGTCGCTCGTATGATCACAACAACTATCTCGACATGGTTGAGGCTGGGCTCAATGCGGCAGCGGCCGCGCAGGGTGATGGACAGCCTTTGCACATTGATGAACATGTCGACAGCAAAGGGAACACATTACTGCACATTGTCAGTAACGCAAACCTCGCCTTGAATATCCTTCAATCCTGCGATATTGACGTCAATGCAACCAACGATAAGAGGTTCACGGCATTGATGGTGGCCAGCAAGTATGGCAGGTATGATATGGTTCGCTCACTGTATGCCGATCCGAGAGTGGACGTAGGGGCCAAGGAGATTAGAGGTCTCACTGCGGTTGAGCTGGCCAAGGACGATGATGTCCGTAACAAGATCGATGATCTTGCCCTGTTCAGCATGACCCCTGGGCCAGACGCTCGCATTACCGGTGTGGTTAGGGCATTCTTTGTGGAGGACGCGACTGTACGGTTGGTACTGAAGTCGGCCGCCCCAACAGATCATGATAGCTACACGGTGACGACCAGCCGCCGCTCGCTCTCTGATTTCGAGCATCTTCCCAACCTTCTTGCGCTCGAGAACCCAGCATCATGGATACCGTCGCTGACAGATGTGCGCTCTCCGTTCCAAATACCGTCGAAGCCATCTCGCGCAATCCTACGAGACATGCAAGCTCGAGCGGACTGGTTTCTAAAGATCATGCTGATGCATCCAACATTTGCCACTCACGAGATGCTGTGGGAATTTTTCCTAGTGCCCGAGCTGCAGCTGGATATACTGGAGCAACGGACTCTCCTCAAGGCAGAGACTCGAGCAGAGAGGGTCAGAGATGAGTATGAGCCGGTGGAGGACGTGCGGGAGGTGGAGCAGTTTGTCAATCATGCGCGAGAGATGATTAGGAGCGTGAACTACTCGACTAAGAGTGCGACGAGACGCGCCAACAATCTTGGTCTTGTCGCAGCAGGTATGTCTCCCACACAAATGCTCTTGACCAATGAAACACGTGGGACTGACTGGTGATCAGACATGTACGACTCGTCAGTGCTGCTTCATCGAGCTGTCTCAACGCTGCAGTTCCTCCCACCCACCCACATAGAGGCATTTGAGACGTATGTGCGAGCCATCATCCCAACCCAGTCGAATGCACAAGCAAATCTTCACTCGTCATTTCTGGCCCTGCAATCTACCGTGCAAGCATTACTAGCGTCTCTGTCTCGTCCGCCGTCCATCATTTCTCAGATGAGGGCAGCAAAGCGCGAGGCCGACAGAAACTTTAACTCTCTCAACAAATCCAGATGGCCCCTGGGTCTGTTGGACGATACTAGACAGCGACTATATGACGAGAAAGAAGAGCGAGCACGCAAGTCTCGGGAAGAAGCCGCCAATCTAGCGAGAGAACTTCGGTACACGCAGCAGACGGTGGCTGGAGAATTGGCAGGGTGGCAAGACCTGCACGAAAAGATGGGCCGTCAGGCCATTAGAGAATTCGTCCGAGGGATGGTGGTGCAGGAGGGGATGAAGTTGGACGGCATGATGAGAGCTCTCCGGAAGGTGAGATCAGGCGACCAAACCCGACAGCCGGCCACGGCGAGCAACGGGACTCGATCACCAGCCCTTGCACGGGAGGCGACGGGGCCTAGAGGTGCTGTTGAGACGGGGAAGCGTGGCGAGGAGGGATGAGGGGGTAATGATGGGTGTGGATACAAGGATTCGCAAATCTATAGGATGCAGACCAAGCATACAACACCACGGAGACGCGCGATATAGAGGCAGGAGAGACGCGTCGAGGAGTGGTGGTGGAGTATAGATAGTCATGTTGAGGTACCAAGGTAAGGCTGATTGATCTACAAGTGGTCTTTTTGCACCTAGAAAGGGGAGATGGACGAGATGGATGGATGGATGGATACCCCGTGAGCAACAGTAGGTTTTGGGTGGTGGGAGAAAGATGAAGAGGTTTCCTGTGTCACCCCCAATATACTATACCAACTATCAAACAGTACAGTGTATTCGTTTTGCGGATCTGACTAGATCTGGATGGCGTTTGTAGGCTTATGACGGTGCAGATGGCTATGGTGATTATGATGAACTCGGCACTATTCGTGTCTGTCGTACATGGGGATGACGATGACGATGTCAATGTAAAGACTGAGGTCTAGGGCACGGTATCGAAACCTGACCTGACTCGACGAGTGCGCAAGGATGACTGGCCACCGGGAACAAGAGGCTACGGAGAGACACAAGAACGCTTTGTTGAGCAACAAGGGTCGCGAAAGAGGAAAGCGGAACGAGCTGGATTGACAAAGCGGCGCTGGAAGCCGTCAAAGCTAGGCCACGAACCAGGACAAGGATAGGAAGTCATGGAAAGTTGAGTGAAACTTGAAACACGAAACGGGAAGAGACAGCAAGACTAAGCAAGACTCCACGATAGCTGCAGATACTACGCTGCAAGCTGCAAGCTGCAGGCATAATCGGAGAGCCACTCGTTTTTACAGCGAATTCGCGGTCGTGAGTGGACGCGATGGCGATTGGTCCAAGGCGCGTGGCATCCTGGCGCGTGGCAGTGAGCGAATGAGCGGAGAGATCAAGGGAATTGGACTACGCGAAGAGGCTCAAAAAAAGAACAAGACTTGAGGCTGTGCAACATGGGGGGAAAGGGCAAAAAAAAAAAAAAGAGAGAAATACGAGAGTTTGGTGGATCGAGAATAATTTCCCTAACCGCGGAGTCATGGTGCGACCAAGGACTTTTTAAATAGGTAATAGGTATGATACGAGTCTTGTGTCTTGGGGTGTTGTTTGTCGGGTGGTTTGGTTTAATAAGCGCCCGTTGTTATATTAAACGCCGGGCGGTTAAGAGTGAATGAGACGGCATGAGTAATGAATGAATGCCTTGGCCGAGGCCAGGGCAGTCAAGTCAAGTGAAACCCATGTAAGAAAGTTTGGCTCTGCTTCTATTCTGAGACTTTTTGTCATTTTACCTTTGTGTCTTGTTTGAGCTGCTGTCGTATGGCGCTTATTTCCAAGAGAAGAGGTGGGGGGAGTAGGTTTGACCCTGAAAATGATCCAAGGCAGAGACAGTCCTTGGTTGTCCCTAGAGACGAGAACGCGGTAGTAAATAGACTACAGGAGGAAGTCAAGAAAGACATGGCGCGCGTCTGCTTGAAGCTCGCGTCGTGGTGTTCTCATGCCAAAAAGTCTAGCGGGAACAAGAGAACCAACATCAGGAATGAGTGAGTCACAAGCGCTGGGCCACTCATGGGCCTGGTTCGTGCCAGGACCAGGACCCTTGGCGTGGATCATGGGGACTGGGGTAGGACTGCACAGTCCACGACATGATCTCGCACTAACACATCAGCGTCGTGGGATATGGGCGGCTACAGTGTCAATATTGTCCGTCCACTTATTTCACACACAGACTCTCTCTCTCTCTCTCTCTCACTTACACCTCACTTCGCGTCCGCGACATGGGCAGACATGGCCAAATCTACGTGTTTCAGATCCTTCTCTTGCGTGTTCCCAATGAAAATGTTTCTTGTTTCGTGCGTCGCCTGCGGATGGGTCCTATCCCGGAGCCTAACCCACCGCAGTCGAGCCGCCCATCGCCAACCATTGCCTTGCTGAGCCGACGAGCAACATAAGAAGAGCGGCCTCGCCCTGGGTCTCTCATCTCATTCTTTGCACTCATCAGCCTGTCTTTTACCAATCGTCTCCTGTATCCTCCGGGGTATGAAATAATTCCCATCCTCTCCTCTCCTCCTCTCTTTGCTTGCTTGTTTGTGATCTGGCATCACTTCATCCATAATCACCACTACACCAAAAAAAGCTTCACGGCACTTGAACAAGTCTCGCTGGTCAGAGATACTCCTCTCTCGAGATTCCCCATCCTTGCTTCATCATTGCTTCCATCCACGGAGCTGGTCTCCTCATCCCTGTTCATACATACACACAATTGCCTTCGATTATAGACATACAACACTAATATCACACACCATCATCACCATGTCTACGTAAGTCTCTTCACCCAGTACTGCTTTCTCAGCCGTGTCGTTAACACGATTCACAGTCTGGCAGTCGACATGCCCTTTGACTTCAACTTTCCCTCGGCCTCTATTGAGCGCCAAAGTCCCCCTCCTGCCATGTCCTCTCTTCCTTTTGACCAGGCCTTTCTCGACATGGCTTATGCTTCAGCCTCGGCTACTGCTGCTGGACATGTCTCTGGCCACTCTCGCTCCTCCTCAAAGGCATCAGTCTACTCCACCATCTCTGCCGAGTCAGACCATGAGTCTCTCTACTCTCGTCTCACCACGCCTCCTCGCGCCTCTCCTGCTGTTCATCAGCATGGTCCTCTTCTTCTGCCCAAGATCCGCTCCCAGGACCAAGATATCGATGCTACCCCCTGCCACTACCGCATGACCACACCTCCTGCTCCCAACCCTTCGCGTCACTCCCGCAGCTGCACCAACCCCGAGTCTCTCAGCATCACCTTTGACACGCCTGGCTCCATTGCCTCTGTCAACACCTCATTCTCTAGCCAGCCTGATGACACTCTGTCTGCATCTCTTCTCGCCTCACCGGCCAACTTTGCCACTCACATTTCTGGCTCCTCTCATTCTCGCCGTGCCTCAAGCCTTGATGCCACCACACTTGACCGCTATGGCTATCCCACCTACCGTCAAATGCCCTCATACGTTCCTGTCGCTCCTCAGCAACAACCTGACTATGGCTTCTCAACCTACGATTACAGCCCACGCTCTCAGTCTCCTCTGAGCCTCACTGCCACTCCGGATCCTACTCCCAACACCAACTTGATGAGCTTCCTCACCTGCGCAAACCCAGCTGCTTCCCTGGTTCGCACCATCTCGTTCCCGGTGCGAGATGCCAGCACCAAGCACTTTTGGTGGGACGTCCGCAACATTCGCTCTTGGTCGTCATTCAACGCCTCTGCCATTCTTTCTCTTCCCGGCGCCTCTCTTCTCCTCAACAACCCTGTCCCTGCGCCCATGCTCCCCCAGCCTGCCTTCACGTCTCGTCACCCAGAGACCGAGGCTGGACTTCATTCCATCTACGCTTCTTACTACCTCCCCAAGCTGAACTCGGCTCTGGCCTTGTGGTCCACCCGCCCTCTGCAGCTCTCAGTACCCCCCAAGACAGCTGGTATGAACGATCTCCTCTACGTTGCCAACGCTACAGGCGAGTCTGCCACTGCCGCTGCCATGTTTGGCGGTAAGCCCACTGCCCGCGTCGTCGGTCTCGTTCGCAGCTTTGACCGCTTCAACACTGGAATGCGCGTTGAGGGCAACATCAAGCGTGTTGAATACCTCCGTGGCCTTGCTGCCATCCACCACGCCATGCGTGAGCACGGATGCCGCTATGGCTTCATCCTCACTGAGATCGAGCTTGTCCTCGTCCGCAACGGCACCGCAAACACTCCGTTCTTTGGTGATCTCGAAGTTACCTCAGTCCAGCTTGCCGCTTCCGCCCCCGAAGGTGATGCCGCTCCTCTGCCACAGGAGACTCCCCTTACCGCATGTCTTGCCCTGTGGGGACTATGCCAGCTCGCTTCCGATGACACTCCTGTCAGCCACGCCCACTGGCGTGCTGAGATTGGCGCGCCCGCCGAGGGCACCCGTCGCAAGGCCCAGCCTCGGGATTCATGGATTCCTCAGCCACAACTTGCCGAGAAGCGCGAGGCCAAGCGGAGTCGTGGATGGGTGTGGCCTGAGGATGCTATCGGGCGCAAGGAACTTGGAAAGCGAGGTGTTCGATACGGTGGGATCTAAGGGCCTGGTGCCTTTGGATGATGATGTGGGATGAATGGATGACTGGAAAGAAGACATGATAATGAAACAACCATTTTGACTTAGTAATTTGTTTAGATTTAATAAGAAAAGAAATCAGCCGAAGGTCATATTTCGTCAAGTTTGTGACTCGGGTGGCCATCACACGTCCAGGCAAGGCATTAGCCCCTATTTGTCCAAGCAGAAAGCAAAACCACTTCAGAAGTGATATGAGAGCAACAAAATAAACATCCAGGGCCTTGGTTGAACTACATAACTATAATCAAGTCGAGTGGTTGGGAACGAGACTGGCGTTATGCTTTTTCCCACCAAGGCAGATAGACGTATATCTACCAACTTACACGACCAAGTTTCAACAAGAAAAAGCCGTCATCGTATAGGGGTCAGTACATCAGTTTGTGGCTCATTCGAAGCACTGAAAACGCAAGTTCGAGTCTTGCTGACGGCAAAACACTTTGTTTTTACTCAATTTTTTTGGTACTAAAATCATGGTCCTGCAACTGCAGACGCAAGATTTTTTTCTCTCTCTTTGAGTTGTGCAGGGTTTTGTGACCCCATTGCAACCCCATCGTGGGAGGCGGTGGAAGAATCAAGATGGTGGGTGGGTGCTCCACATTGGGCATAAACACCAGGGAATGGATGTTGGATAATCGGTATTGCGGATAGTTGCCTTGTTTCTCGATCTTGAACTTTTGTACAAGCAAGTGTCAGGGCTGGATTGCTAGATCGTGTGTATCAATTAGCTCGTGTGAACTTTGCCGTAGCATACACGGCCTTGTCTAAGAGATAGATAGATGAGATGATATTTGTTGGCTTACTAGAAAAAATCACCATGAACTCGGAACAGTCTCTTTAATATTATATGTGAAAACAACCACTGGCTTGTTTACAGGGTAACGGCCGTAGAAGCTGCCATAGAAGCTACGTGGACAAAATCACTAGAACTATTCGCCTTATAATCATATCTAGGGTAAGTGTGCATAAGGAGAGGATTAGAGACTCACAACATCCTCCTCCTAATAGACAGGGCAGCAGGAAAACCAGGATGACTCACGTCGTGGCTTTCGTTATGGAGCACAGGCTTGTCACGGCTTAAATTCAAAGCTATAACGATTCTCGTCAGACGTACCAGGAAATATAGTAGGACTGAGTCACACAAATTTCACTCGAGGCTCGCCAAACTTTTTTGTCTTCATCACATCATTGCATTTAACTTTTTTCTACATAATCAAATACGACAGGTCATATACTGAGCTTAGCTCTTGGCAGCACCTGCCTTGATGTGGAGGATATCACCGTCTTCGACGACGTATTCCTTACCCTTGGTCATAATCTTGCCCTTGGCCTTGACCTCGGCCTCGTCACCGAGCTCCTTGAGGGTGTTGTAGTTGAAGACGAGAGCCTGAATAAAGGTCTTCTCGAAATCAGTGTGAATGACACCGGCAGCCTGAGGCGCCTTGGTGCCTGTGCGGATGGTCCATTGACGGACCTCATCAGGTCCGACAGTGAAGAAGCTGCCAAGCTGCAGGGTCTTTCGCATCTGAAGGATAACCTTGGGCAGAACTGAGTCGGCACCGACGTTCTTCTGCTCCTCCTTGGCCTCGGCCTCGGTCTCAAACTGGGTGAGGCGAGACTCGTAGGACACGGAGACAGGGATGAGAGGATCACCCTTGGCGTTCTCGTTGATCCACTCGACAATCTTGGGAAGATGCTTGTTCTTCTTGCGGATAAAGTCCTTTTCAGACAAGTTGACGAGGTAAACGACGGGCTTGGCAGTCAGGAGGAAAAGAGGGTTGATCACCTCGATCTAATTGAGCGAGTTAGCGAGAGATCTCTCAAAAAAATGGCTCAAACATGAACGGATGTGTAGGTTTGCAATCAGAGTAAAGTTTATCTCACGATGCCTCTAAGCGTTATTTAGGTGAGGCATTCGACGAGCTGGGATTAGATCAGGCCATATGGCCTTTTGTCATCATAAAAGCAGAAGGGAATAGGAAACCCGGTAAAAACCGAAAAATCTTCTTACCTCCTTGGGACCCCAGACGCCTTTGCGGACATCCTTGCCATCGTTGAGCCAGGCCAGGACCTTCTCAATAGTATCTTGGTCTTGCTTAGCCTTCTTTTGCTCCAGACTCTGGCCACCCATACGGGTCTTCTTCTTCTGGTTCTCAAGAGCCTTCTCAACGAACTCGATATCCTTGAGCCGCAGCTCCTCGCTGATAATATCGAGATCACGGGTGGGGTTCACGTCACCCTCAATGTGAATGATCTCAGCATCGTCGAAGCAGCGAACCACCTGGAAAATGGCATCGACAGCGCGAATGTGAGACAAGAAAGAGTTTCCAAGACCAGCACCAGTGGATGAACCGCGAGTCAAACCAGCGATATCGTAGACGGTCAAGTTGGCGGGAACAACCGACTTGGGCTTGTACTTCTCGACGAGCCAGTCGAAGCGGTCATCGGGGACGACGACACGGGCTTCCTCAGGGTCGATTGTGGCATAGGGGAAGTTCTTGATGCTGTCAGCACCCCGATTCTAAAGACGGCGCATGGCGAGGGGGCTTCATACAGCTGGGTTACCGAGATTAGACTTGGTAATGGCCTGGAAGAGGGTAGATTTCCCGACGTTTGCCAGACCGACCTGGGGCAGGATTAGCACACATGACCATGTGTTGCGTGACGCAGCCCTCAAGGCTGGCCAGAGATATGGTCACCCACAATACCACTCTTCAAGTTGTTTCCGGGCCTGCCCAGTGGGACCTTTTCCTCGACAACTGGCTTCTTGGGAGGCATCTTGCGAGATTTGGCGTAGTTTCGATGCTGAGCAAAGAAGGCTGGGCCAAAGCGCGTGGACGTGGGTGGAACGTGTCCAAAAGCTGCAGAGCTTGCTGCGCGGGGTGCGAAGAGGGAGAAGAAAGAAGCGAAGGGTAGAGAAGATAGGAAGGTCTTCGTTGTGATCCTTGGTTGGCTTCTGCCAACCTCAACTGCCTTGGACGGCTGCGAGAATTCGAGCGACGCCGGAAAAAAAAAAGGAAGAAAAGAGAGATGCGTAAGGGAGAGAAAAAGATTTCTCTTTTTATTTTGCGCGGAGCTTGGGGGGAGATGAGATGAGAATTTGTTGCACCCCACCTTTGGTGGGTTGGAGAGGTTGGGCTTTGTGCCAAGTCCTTCGGGAAATCGGAGAAGCTGCTATTCCGATTCGGATCTGGTAGACAACGTCATTGGCTGACGAAAGCAGCTTGGCAGACAGGCACGGACGTACGTACCAAGACCCTGGATTCCATGTCATGCACAGTACAACAGTAACGTTCAGTTGCAGAGTGAGTGAGTTCGTTTTAGGCGTCCGTCTTTGGAAATGCTGGAGCTTAGCAAGTGGCTTTTTGACAGGATTTTGGACTTGGCCGAAACCGCATCCTTTTGCCGGTTTCTCCGCTTCTTCTTCTTCTTCTTCTTCTTCTTCCTCTCTCTATTTTATTCTTTATTCATCAACCTTTTCAGTTAATACAAGATCCATCCTTTATCTGCTCACCAGGGTGGGTTCTTTGTCTCGAGTCCTGTGCCTCATCTATCTCCATTCGTATACTTCCAAGCACCACGATTAGGTAGCCTACTGTACGGTAGCTATTCCCCAGCCCCGCTCAACCCATCAACTGCACACCACAAACCTTTGAGCCACTTTGACGTCGCAACACAATCGCATCCATCAACGATGCCTCGGCCCAAAAAGAGCTCTTCGGTGAGCAGGTCTCATCGCTCGACGCTATCTCTGTCAAAAACAGAGATTACTATTCACGTCTACGATCTACTCCCGGTAAGCGAAGCTATTCATCCGTTCCGTCTTACAGTCTTGGTAATCAATGTACTGATGCGCGCGGCATCGATAGCCCGGTCGACTCTCTTCAGTGCTATGGACAGTGGGCGCCTCGCTCCTCCACTCCGGAGTTGTTATCAATGGAAAGGAATACGCCTACGGTGGACACGACAAGCGAGGTCTTACCGGAGTATACTGGACAAAGCCTAGGACCGAGCCGCCCGGAGGCACATTTCGATGCGAGATCCTCCACGGGTTTACACTTGCGACTGAACAGGAAATCGAAGCAGCCCTCCAAGCAGCATCCGAAGAGTTCCTCGGCACCTCATATAATCTCCTCACCAAGAACTGCAACCACTTCACATCGTATCTTTGTAAGAAGCTTACAGGTCAGACGGGCCCGTCGTGGTTGAACCGAGCCGCCAGTATCGGTGTCGCGCTGCCTTGCGTCGTCCCGCGAGATTGGATCGAACCGCCAGAGTACGATACGAGCGAAGGTGCATTATTAGATGATTATGACAACTCGAACGAAACTTCCCATATGCTTGGGTCATCAGGTCCCCATCTGCTGACAGAAAGTGACGATGGTAGCGGAGATGACGAAGAGTGGGACAGCGAAGAAGAGAGAAGACGTGGTGGCAATGGTAAAGGGAAGCAAGCACTGCGCGATTCCGCCGGCCGCCGTCTGCCTCCAGCTGAACGGGCTCTGCGCCGATAGCGCCGGTAGAAAGGGCTATACGCTCACGGGAGTGTAAAGATTGCATGGTATATGTAACTGCAACCCCTGCATTTGTTAAATGGAGTTTGGAGTCTAGGGGCGCCTTTTCATGGATTAGTACGATACCAATGGTTCAGCTCAGGCAGGAACAGATCATTCTTTTGGGGACTTGCAAAATCAAAGCAAGCCGTGTCTTGTTCAGTTGTATAGTACAGGTCGTACAATGTAGAGTACATGTCACATTCTTATAATCTGTGGCAGTGATATTTTGGTGTGCATATCTTCCCAATCATTCCCGAATCCCAAATCCAGGTCCGTCTCTTACAGACGTCTAGGCTTCTCACTTCTGGTACCACCAAACTTGACTCTTGTCGAATCGGCCACACGAACAATCTTTTCTCGCAGCACTCTACCCTCTGGGCTCATCAAGACCTTGAGAGCAGCCTCTCGCCCTTGACCGAAACCCCGCAGCACCACCTCCAAGCGGTTCATCTTCATAGGCCAGCCGGTATGGATCAATCGCTCCAGAACATACTTTGTGAGTGAATAGGCGGAATCGAAGGTACCGCGGCGAGACTTGCGGAAGCCAATGTTGCCAGCCGAAAGAGAAATGATAGGCTCTCTGTTGGGCTTGGTACATGTGATATGGGTGTTGTGCTTGTGAGAATAGATGTGGAAATGGAAAGGCTCGAGATCGTCTTCCCTTACTTGCACCGGCCGGCTGGGGCCTCCGGAAAGGGCGCTTGTGTCGATACTGGAGGACTTGTCGAGGGTCTGGAAGACTAGGCTCTGGGAGAGGTTTGCCATGGCATTGTTCGGTGATGGCTGGGTTGCGGTGGGCTGTGATGGACCATAGATGCTCTCTAGAAGCGAGGTCGTGCTCGGTCGGACATTGGCCTTTCGGGGGGTTTGAGGCGGCTCATCATCGCGGAGGGACTTTGTCTGCGAGATTGATCGGGTAATCTGGAAGGACGACTTGGAGATGGTGGCTCGGGGGCTTCGAAAGAGCGATTGCGCCGCGAGGCGACTCGTCAATAGCCGACTCATCTTGTGCGCATTGCCTGTCGTGGGATTGGATCTTAAAGGGATCTGATCTGCCTCTAGCAATTTTTGCTCGCAGTCGAGAGAGTAGCGGGCCGCCGGGCCCCGACGGGGGACTTCTACCGAGGCTTTGCCGTGCCGGCGGTGGTTTCCTTCACTTTCCGCCCCCGGACCGAGATCGCAAAACCAAAATTTCCTCGGCGTCTTCCACCACCTTCCACCGTCCATCTCCATAATATCCACGCCCCGTTCTTCTCTGGAGGGCTTCTTGTTTCCTTGTGTTGCTGCAATCATGAATTCTCTCTCAAGAAAGGCGGCCTCCTCGGAGCTTACACTATCGCGAGCTTCCGCTCATGTCTCATCCGCCGGCAGATCTCCCGCTTATCGCAGATTGGTCTCCCAGCTCTCTCAGAATGCCCCCCGCGATGGCGCAAGGCCACAGGCCTCAATGTTGCCCGGATCCGTTCAATCGCCTCTGAGATCCCCTTTTGTACCTTCCGAGCTTCGATTATCTCCTACATACGCCGCACAATCTCGCCTCTTCCACTTTTCTAGCCGATTATCCCAAGAGAAGCCTCAGACCGAGCAGAAACCCTCGGACGCTGCCCCCACCGACGCAAAAGAGAAGAAGCCTGCTGATGCTGAATCTGAGACCAAGCCTGAGGAGGAGCAGTCCAAAAAGACCGAAGAGGAAAAGAAGGAGGGTGAGGATGGTGACAAGGAAGGAAAAGAGGAGGGCGAGGGTGAGGGTGAGGGCAAGGACAAGAAGAAAGAGGATGCTGCCCCCCCACCCCCTCATGGTGACAAGACTCCCTGGCAGGTTTTCATGGAGACCATGAACACAGAATTCCAGAAATCGCAGGAATGGAACGAGTCGACCAAGCAGATTGCTGCATCTGCTAACCAGTTTGCCGAGAGCGAGGGTGTAAGACGTGCTCGTGAAGCCTACGAAAAGTCTACAGGCGCTGTGTCTTCTACCCTCGGAAAGGGTGCGAAGGTGACCGCAGGCGCCATTGGCAAGGGTGCTTCTTGGACTTGGGATACCTCGGTTGTCAAGGGTGTGCGCAAGGCAGCCAACGTGACCGGTGATGCCGTCGACAAGGCCACTCAGCCCATCCGAAACACGGAGGCGTACAAGAACGTCAAGAACGTCATCGATGATGGCAGCTCCATGCGATATGGCGGCTGGGTTGAGAAGGAAGAGCGAAGGAAACGCCGAGAGCTGATGGACAAGCAGCGAGGTTTCAAGCCGACCGAGGCCATGGAGGAGGACATCAAGTGAGTCTATACTGGCTTTTGTCATTTGAAACATCTCTAATACGTGACAGCGCCGGGACCAACCTAACACTACACAAAGACGCCGCATGGAAGGAGGCCTGGAGAGATTTCCGCGACCAGAACAAGTACGTGCAGGGAATCTTCAGCTTGAAGGGCAAGTATGAGGAGTCCGAGAACCCTCTTGTGTCGACCGCTCGAAGCATCACGGACCGCATCGGCAGCTTTTTCGCCGAGAACGAGACAGCCATGGTCATCAAGAAGTTCCGATCGATGGATCCTAACTTCCAGACGGAGCCTTTTCTCCAGGAGCTCCGCGAATACATCCTCCCCGAGGTGCTCGATGCCTACGTCAAGGGTGACGCCCAGACGCTGAAGCTCTGGCTCTCCGCCGCCCAGTACTCGGTGTACGAGGCTTTGACCAAGCAAATCGTCCAGGCAGGCATGAAGTCAGACGGAAAGATTTTGGATATCAGGAACGTCGACATTCTGCGAGCACGTATGCTCGACCCTGGTGAGATTCCTGTCTTTATCATCACCTGCCGCACCCAAGAGGTCCATGTCTACCGCAATGCCAAGACAAATGAGCTCGCGGCCGGCATGGAAGATAAGGTGCAGCTGGTGACATATGCCATCGGCATCACACGAGTACCTGAAGACGTCAACAACCCCGAGACACGAGGCTGGCGTCTGATTGAGATGCAGAAGAGCGGACGAGAATGGTACTAAAAAGCAGAGTCATTTCAACGCGGCGTCAGGGGTTGGGATCTATCTGCCTTTGTTGGATATCTGCGAGATGAGAGGGAAGGCGACTGAGGAAAGCATCGCCTACTATGTGTTAATTACTGTACAATATGTGCCATCATGTGGAATTACCAGGGCGGGCTCTCGACACGAAAACAACACGAATACCACCAACGCAACAGACTATGCATCTTTTGGGAGAATTGGGCTTGGGGGGCTGTTTACCAGCAAAAAAATGATGACCACGCCGCTCTGCTTGCCTCGGGACGAGGCTCTTGTATGTATGATTATTGAAGTGGATGTGGTTATGAGGCCGGACATGATCGGTTGGGGCAGGATGGACTATAGACGTGTTCAAAAGTTGCCTGTGTTTATCAAGGCTGTTGCAATCTATTTAGGCCTATGGCCAGAACCAAAACGCTATAAGATATCCCACAAGCTGCCTGGTCCATAAACTCGCTTTTGATCCCGAATCCCCTGTCGTATCGATGGCTTGGCAATCTCGCCTCCTGATCTTTACTCGTCCGTCTCTCTTAGAATCCTTCTGACTTCCATCAACTCCTTCCCGAGCAAGTTCTCCCCCCACGATGCTCTCGCTGCCTCAGCGTCGGCAGCTTTGAAGCCAATACCCCATATCCGATCAAAAGGACTCGCCTCGACGAGCTCCCTCTCCCCAGTACTGAACAGCTTCTCCAGCAAAGTGCCCTCGATAGCCTCGCCTGGGACGTGTGGCGTGTTCATGTAGATTTCCTCTTCGGCCAGGGCGCGTGTGAACTTGAGTATGTTGCCTTGACGGGCAACGCGACACCGATTCTCGTTCCATGTCTTGTTGTCGAAATTCTTGACCTTGCGACCGAGAGACTTTGCTTTGCGAGGGGAGTCTGTTTTGAGGATCTCTTGGGCGGTGTCTTGGTCCCCAAAGAGGAGGGCCTTTTGGTGCATCATGTAACTTGACACTGTTAGCGTCCATTGTCTCTGATTGACTCTTCTTCTCTGTATCAACCTACTGCTCAGCTGTTTTGTATATCGTCTTCTCATCTTTATCGTCACGAAATGGATAGTGATACAGTTGCGAGAGGTATCCGAGGTCTGGATCTGTTTCGTGCCAGAAATAGACAGGCCCCGAATCGGAGGAGGAGGAGGAAGATGATGCAGGCATTGTGGATGGAGAATGAAGAGTTGTGATAAGGAAGTTGTGATGCTGCTGGGAAAAGATATCTGTGCCTTGCGTGAGTGATGATGAGGCTGAGTTCTCGCCGTTGATTCACGACCGAGCTGGTGCTGCTTTTAAGGCTAGGTGTGCTCTGAGGGTCGCGCATGCCTTGATTTATGGAACCAAGTACGCGTGAATTT
>JABFAK010000679.1:0-33399 GCA_013266265.1 Fusarium sp. NRRL 66182
GCCCCTGATGTCCTTGCTATTCCTGCTGCCCCGATTTTCACGGACCCTGTCGTGATAGCTGAGCGAGCGATGCACATGGGGTTTACCGAAGCGGCTCTTGATATGGTGAGTCTATCAGACTCGGTCATCTGCAATGTTGATGACGGCCCCTTTGTTGAGGCTGATATCCATCCACTCACATAGCTGGATCAACTGACAAGACTATTCATAGGCCCGGCTCGCTCTCCGAACTAACGAGACTCCTGTAGGCTGTGTTCTCGTTCATAACGGAAAGGTCATTGCCCGCGGTATGAATGCGACCAACGTCACCCGAAACGGTACTCGCCATGCCGAATTCATGGCCCTGGGCGCTCTACTATCCTACCCACCCAAAGACGGACCCAGGACGACCTATCTCAAACCCAAGGCGGAAAATACATCTGATGCACCTTCAGATGCACCTTCCGATGCGTCTTCTGTTGAACCAGGCCCTCATGACGAGGGGAATGAGGACGGGTCCAAGGGACATCTCTACCCTTACGGACAAAAGTGTCACCCTGACGCACGAGTCGATCGATCCATCATCCGCGAGAGCATCCTGTACGTCACTGTAGAGCCGTGCGTCATGTGTGCTTCTCTCCTACGGCAGCTCGGCATCAAGAAGGTTTACTTTGGTGCCGTGAATGACAAGTTCGGCGGGACTGGTGGTGTCTTCAGCATCCATGCCAACTCTCTTCCCGTCAGCGCTGATGGGCAGACTGCTAGCGCCCACCCCACCCCAAAGCCTGCGCAGCTTCCGGATGGTAGTGGCACTTTGGGTGTCTCATACCCCCCTGGAGGAGGAGATGGCGGTAATATCGAGTCTGGCTACGAGATTGAGGGTGGTTGGGGCCGAGACGAAGCTGTCGCCCTGCTGAGGAGGTTCTACGTACAGGAAAATGGACGAGGTAGGCTATTCCATTGACATGCCTGTAAAACCCCCAGGTGCTAACCGCCGACATAGCCCCTGTACCACGCAAGAAGGAGGGACGCGCAGCTCGACTGGCTGCCATGATGGAAGGCGACGGCGAGGGTGAAGGCGAGGGCGAAGGCGACGAGACCTCGGCTTCGGACACTGCCACGCCCGTGCCTGACGTTGAAGTCATCGATTTGCCTACTTCAACTGAGATTCTAAAAGAGGAACCAGCACCTCTGGCGGATCGTACCAATATCTAGAGGAGCACAGTTACGACGCCGCTCGTGCAACAGCTTGCGAAAAGTAACACAACCAAGGACGAAGACATGGATTGAGAGACAGACTCTTGGGACCACTTCACGCTTGAATGCGTGGTAACATTTATGAAGACACCTTTGAGCCCACCATGTCTCGGGATTCACGCAATACTTGACCCCTCGAAGACTTGGACTAGGTCTTTTGAGGGACCTGTGACGTGTTTCTCCATAGGCTCATTTACTCTTATCATACAGTTGGCGTGCTAAATTATTACGTGGAAGTGCGATAATGGCCCATTCGGGGCTCTGGCCAGGAATACTGTTACGTGAACGGGCATCCGGGATCTATTTAGCTTGCGAGTCACTGTGTATATAGTAGCATTGGGATGAGAGGAAGTTGTCGACTGAAGAATTGGCCGAGCAAGACAAGTGAATGGCTTGTGACTGGGTCAGCATGCAATCTTGAATTGAAATATGGCCAAAACATTCGAGAGTCTTTGCCTGTGTTGTTTGTGATATGCAACGTGATTCCCTGCAGTGCGAATGCGTTATCGACCTAAAGTGAGGCCAGAGAGAAGCATAGCACGCGATGGTAACCTATCCCCAATCCATACGCCCAAGGGCCCTGTCGGGTTTCTTTTCGTCTATATACAGATTCACAGGTCCAGTTTAAGATTAATAGGGGGTATGTAACATGCGTAAAGTATACATGTAATCGAAAAGCTACGGGAATTTCAACAGTCAAAGTCTTGTGCCAAGGCCTTTATAATTTCAGTTGTTGGTCATCACCGACCCCAACTACTAATCCGCCTGTTACTAGGCTGGCTCTGGGAGGGCGGACAGTATAGGCTGAAGACCTTTTTAATTGACTAGATCATGTTAGTACTTTTAAAACTAGAGTCAACGTACCAAGCCTGATGAACGATTCAACCTGTCGAGACTGACTGTAGGGATGCCCTTGAGTATGTAGCCGTTTGCTTGTTAACTGTCTGGACCAACGTCAGTTGAGACCAACCTCGGAGGCCAAATAGAGGAGGGGATCTCTCAGCGGTCAAGATGATAATCCGCCCGTCAACCTCGACACATTAAGCGCTTCAGGTCATCTTCAAGAATATTCCAGTCTTCCTCTCCATGACGTCCCGCCCCAATCTCGCCTTATCCCCCGCAGCAACCAGAACGAACTTGCGACACATCTCCAAACGATTGAGGTGGTTCAGCGCGGCAATCCATATTACCTCTGCAATATGTGATTTCTCTGTAAATTGCCAGCCACCCTGCCACTCAAGGGCTTTGCCTAGGTCTGTATTATCTATAGAAGAGAATAAAGATACTAATAATATTTAATACTAGACTAAAAGTAATAAGGCACTTTAAATAAGAATAGGTAATAAGGTTTAGAAGTTTAAAGTAGAGGACTAGAGGATTATACTATCTAATACTTAGCGTTGGCTAAGTATTTGGGCTGGTCTGTTACTAAAAATTATGCCTTAGCTTGTTCTTAAGGTGGTTCAGCGCGGCAATCTATATTGCCTCTGCAATATATGATTTCTCTATAAATTACCAGCTACCTTGCTATTTAAGGGCTTTGCCTAGGTCTATATTATCTATAAAAAAGAATAAAAATATTAATAATATTTAATACTAGATTAAAAGTAATAAGATACTTTAAATAAGAATAGGTAATAAGGTTTAGAAGTTTAAAGTAGAGGACTAGAGGACTATACTATCTAATACTTAGCATTGGCTAAGTATTTAGGCTGGTCTGTCGCTGAAAATTATGCCTTGGCTTGTTCTTGTTGTCGAGAGAAGTGTTGCTCTGACAGATAGGAATGCCGGATTAGGCATACTCCGCAATGCTTCTATCATCACTACAATCTGTGATAGTAGTAGGTTATAGAAACTACAAGAAAAAGAGCTAACTTTATAAATGAGACATGAGACTTGCTTTTTGAAAAGGGTTAATAAATTAAAATAAAGAGGGTTAAATACGTTATATACTCGCGAAATACCTATTCTCACTAAGGGTAATTCTGTTTTTAGTACAGAACCCCTTTAATTACATTAAGCATTTACAAGTTCCCTAAAAGTCCAGGACTGAGGAAATACCTGTGCAGAGCAATATCAATCCAGAACTATTCTGTATACCTAGCTAACAGCAGCAAGCAACCGCTAACTGCTCTTTGCTTTTATAGAGCTCTACCTAAAGCGACTCAATTGGCAGCACCTATCCCGGGTTTAACGCAATGGCCTCTCGCTGCCTTCGACCACTCCACCTAAAGAGCAAGTCTACTCTACAGCCATGGTCTCGCCCCTATCACAGCGCGGTCGCAAGGTTCACCACCATCGATCCAAGAGGCATACCCGTCTCCTGCGATACTGGGATCATGATCGGCGACCCGCATGAGAGTTTTGTTTACATCGAGCCTGAAGTTGGAAACGCCATCAGATCTGCAGTTGTCCGCCAGCTTGGGTCGGGCGCTTCGAGCCATTCTGAAACACTTTCCCTTCAATATAACCACGATTCCAAACACTTCGCCTATAGTAAGTATCTTTAGCCTTTTATAGTTAATTCCTAGCGTTAAAAGCAAATTAGAATCTTTGCCGTTTCCCCGTATCGATATACATCAAAAATTGGGTCAGTCTGAGAGCAAGATTAGTTCTGCGACACTCTGGCTCTCCGGCAACTGGCACGCAATTACGCTTGACGGAACACCAGGTGGTTAGTCCCGAGAAACTGTGCGTCTTTCCTATGCAGCCCTAACCACTAAAATTTATAGAGTCCTTTGAACGAGCATCGAGAGAAAGCGCTAGCGAACTAAAGGGTGCATTGGAGAGGTTGAAGCATAGTTAGTCATCACGGCTGGCGAGCTGGATCTACACGAAGCATGCATCTTTGTCTCTGCATTGTTCTTGGCTATAACAAAAAACCACCAACGTTGAGCCAAGTCCAATGGTACTTTCACAACTGATTTACACCTCGTCGGAGGACTAGGAAGAAAACAGTCCCCCATCCAAGGAGACGCTACACCAACCATCTCATAAAGATACTCTGCATCTTGTAGCAAGGCAGGTTGCTATCACTGACGTTCGACACTGAAGTTTTCGGTATATTAGCCGCCTCGGTTAATCAGTTTCAGGCAGTCAGTTTGAGTTCAACTCAGTTCAAGCAGGGTTCAAGGGATATAAAAATAGCAAGCCAATGAGACAGATCCCTTAAATCCCGATTGAACTGAATTCTTTACTCACACGAGCCCTAGAATTCTAACAACATGACCAACTCTGCCTTGCGGCCCACAATGCTGGCGCTTGGTCTAACGCTTGGCGTTCCAGTCGTGCTCTATCTCACCATCCTCGGAGCTCTGCTCGCTGCACCATCACTGCAGGCCCACGCCATATACCTTCACAAAGTCACCTTGACATGGTTCAAGGACCTCGACGTTCCTGAGCAGTTTGGCTTTGCCCATCACCAAGTCACGCCTTTCTATATTTCAACTCCAGACGGCGTCCAGCTGCACTCATGGCACGTCCTACCTTTGGCCACGTACCAGTCACACCAGGAGGATCTGCTGGCACAGGGGCCAGAAGCTGGATTGGTTGAGAACTTTGAGCAGACTCTGAACTTTCGTCTGTTGAAGGAGAATCCAGGTGCTCGTTTGGTTCTCTACTTTCATGGCACAAGCGGAACCATGGCGAGCGGTTGGCGCCCTGATAGCTATCGCTCCCTCTATTCCGCCGACCCAGTCAATACACATGTCCTGACGTTTGACTACCGCGGATATGGAAAGTCTAGCGGCTCGCCAACCGAGCAGGGCATTATTACAGATGCCCTCAGCGTTGCCGAGTGGGCTATTCATACTGCAGGTATTCCGCCGGAACGAATCGTCGTCTTCGGTCAGAGTCTTGGATCGGCTGTGGCCATTGCACTTGTCAACGAACTTGCTCAAAAGAAACCCTCAGTCCATTTTGCAGGATTGGTTGTCACGGCGACTTTTGCAGATGTCCCCCAGCTGACGGCCACATATCGTATTGGTGGTTTTATCCCCGTGCTTTCGCCAGTCGCGAGGGTGAAGCCGCTGTTCGCATTCTTTGCACGTCGGCTTTCAAGTACTTGGGATAATGTGCAGAGGCTCGGCGAGTTCGTCCAGGCGGCCGAAAGGTACGATGTTACGCTTCTGCATGCCCAGGATGATACAGATATCCCCATGGAGCATTCCGTAACGCTGTACAGAGAAGCTGTTCGCGTCGCGGAGGATGTCAAGGACCTTTCTGATAACGGCGGGGCACTGCTCAGTACGCTCAGTGAGGTTGAGAAAAGTCGTGGAGAAGGAGGGTCAATCACTGTTTGGTCCACCAAGAAGGGCAATATCAGACTAGAGATCTTGAAGTATGGCGTCCACGACAAGATCATGTCTTATCCTGCGACAGGACTTGCGATCAGTAGAGCGTTTGCATCTGTGCACTCGTGAGGGATTGATTGATTTACCAATATAGACTACCTATATAAAAACAATAGATCAGTACGACTAGAATATCCATACATGTCCGAATGCTGGCTTAGACAGGTGGTTGGTTATCACCACCCCAATAAGCTTTTGAGCGAATCTAGGTTTATAGGACTTGTACGACTTGCATGAGCCATGCATTTCATTTGATTTTCGTCTCTTCTGCCGGCCTGCCTACAACTCGCATAGGCCAGGGCTAGGTGGCCTGCATCTGAGCAGATATCTGTATAACTTGGGCATAGACTTGTTGAATACAACACATGACAGAAATGGCATTCTTACTTGTTAGACTAGATTATAAATGAAATCAAACACAGTACATCAGCGGCAGCCTTTCGTCTTCTTTTCTGCGTCATGTATTTATGGTAATTAATCATATCAAAATGGAGGGATAACCCTGTAGATGAGGCACTATACGTGACCATTCATGGAGATATAAATATATGGGACGGATAACGATAATGGAAGCGGCGACTCTTGAATTCACAAGCTGAGCAGTTTCTTGCTTCCTGAGTATCCCTTCCAGTCGTGCCTACCTACCTCCTGAACATGTCTATATACTTGATAAACTCGCGTCATCCATTCTCTCCCCATCACCATCATCACCACCAACAATAACGACATCGACATCGACATCGACATCAACATGGATAACATGGATAACATCGATGACATCGATGACATGGATAACATCGACAGCCACTTAGCCACAACTCCCAAAAATACTTGTCACACTGCGGACCTCGAGCCACATTTCACATTACCTCGTGCCCATGAAACCCTTTCGTGGCGCGTTTTGTCCAATATCCGCCTCACAGGCCGTGACGCGCTGGTCAAACCCTTGGTCACCATAGTTTGTCTCTCTACACAAACTAAAATCGACTTTTGCACTGGTTATTCCCGTTTCGTCACGCTACTCGAACGAAGCGCAAACGTGTTCGTCACCAACAATGAGGACAGCGTCTTGACAATCATCAGAGAGCGTTCCACCATGACAGTTTTTCTGCTCGCGGACCCGGCTCTCGCACAGCCCAACCATGCAAACACAGTATATGAGATCTTTACCGCTGTCTGCTATGGCTGCAGAGCAATTACGATAGGGCCTTTCACGGATGCAATATCGGCCGGCGCTCCGGCAGATTATCGTCATTTCTTCAGTCTCTTCGATCTGCCTTGGGACCTTAGCCGTCGACAACAAGACTCGTATGAAGCTTGTATGCCTACATACCAAGGCTGGGAGGAAGAATTAGCTGGAGATTTTCCTAGACACATCTACATGCGGCCTGTGTGTCTCAGCAATATAGCTGTGACGGACTGGTTATACGCTCAGGTTTCAACAACTGGGACAACTTAGCTAGTGCCCATTGCATTGACTCGAAGGGGTTTGGGTATTTTTGGGTTTGTTGGCGATGAATACTTGACCGATGACTCCACTAGAGTCATCTTTGGCCTTTGCGGGCTAGGAACACCGCAATTTCGAGAATGATGTTGTTCTGGTGGAGGATGCTTACATGGATTGTTTCGAAGCCCGACCAGATCACAAAATCATCAACGTTACTCCCTACCACCACCTTCTGAAGCAAGATGTATATTTCAAACTCTCTATACACTATGGCACGACTAGTCTCGTCAACTGTCACTCTCTGTTCCTTGTATAGCTCCCATCATGAGCGAAAGCAGACGACTAGTATTATGCACGCAACGCATATCGACGACTGTGGTGAGGCGTATGTCTCGCTTGCCGAACATTACAATCGAGAGGCTGTGAGCGGTCAATTCTTCAACATACACGCTCACAGGCTAGCTTATGAAGCGGTTCAAGGCCCGTGGACATTCCAATGTTGTTGAGATACAGAAGAGGATTGGGGGCAACTTTGAGGCATATGAGCGGCGATTAGAGCAGACCTACCTCGGCATAAACGGAAGCACAGCTTGGTCTAGGTCAGGGCCTAGGTCTAGGTCCCTGGGCAGTGGGAGTGCAACTAATATAATAAACTTTGTCTAAAATGAATCAAGCTAGAACTAAAATTGCCTTATAATTCTGGGTAACATTAACTTTATTTTATCTAGGTAGGTAGGTAGGATCCAAACCACTTGCCTAAAGTTCGCCCCGCTATGATTTCATTTGAAAGGAAGAGGAGAGGGAAGGGAGAAGGGAACTGTTAGCAACTGTTAGCACTGTCAGGAGTCAACGTCACCTCAAAACGCGTCTACGCTACATCAACACCTTCGCACGCAGGCCAAGATGGCCCTCAATCGCATAAAGTCTCGTGGACTAGGCCATGTCGCGGTCGATGACATCAATGTTGACGAGGGCCCTTCCAGCAACGTTATCGATGATGGACGCGTCCAGGTTCAATTCCACTCCAATCCGCAGGCGCTGGCAGCATGGTGCGAACACTTCCGGGGCTCCATTGCTGGCGAAGCAGCGGAATCAGAACATTTGCAGCCTCCGAAGCCGAGGAGGACAAACAGCATCGCCTTTCTTCCAGGTGTAGAGAAGCCGGCCCAGAGTCCACGCCTGAATATCGCGATCCATATCGTAGGATCCCGCGGGGACGTCCAGCCTTTTATTCCCATTGCCCAGCTCCTGATGAAGCAGCCGTACGGTCACAGGGTGCGGATATGCACACATCCTGTTTTCAAGGAATTCGTCGAGGGCCAGGGCGTGGAGTTCTTCAGCATCGGCGGTGACCCCGAAGCCTTGATGGGCTTTATGGTGCGCAATCCCGGATTGTTTCCAAGTCGAGAGAGCTTCAAGGAAGGCGAAGTCAGCAAAAGGAGAAGGGAGATGCTGGAGATCATCTCTGGTGCTTGGCGGAGCTGCATCGAAGCAGGCGACGGGATGGGGGAACCGATCAGAGCTGCCGACGTGGAACACGCGGATGATCTGTTTATTGCCGACCTTATCATTGCCAATCCCCCGTCGATGGCACATCTTCACTGCGCGCAAAAGCTCAGTATTCCTCTGCACATGGTCTTCACCATGCCCTGGTCGCCTACCAAGACTTTTCCTCATCCCCTGGCTGCCATGAGCTATGGTGATGCCGATGCCAAAGTCGCAAACTACCTGTCTTTCATGATGATGGAGCTGTTGACATGGCAAGGGTGAGTGCACATTCTAGACCCTATCTCAATTACGAGCTGACATGCTTCCAGCTTGGGAGATCTGATCAACAAGTTCCGCACTCAGACCTTGAATCTTGATCCGGTCAGCCCACTCTGGGGATTCCAACTCCTCTCCAGACTTCGTGTCCCCTTCAGCTATCTCTGGTCAGAATCATTGATACCGAAGCCGTCTGATTGGGACGCTCATCTCAACATTACGGGCTTCTCTTTTCTGTCCCTGGCAAGCTCATATACCCCTCCACAGGATTTGGTGGAATTTCTCGAAAAGGGACCTACGCCAATCTATATTGGGTTCGGATCTATTGTCGTGGACGATCCGCAGGCGTTGACAGAGATGATATTCCAGGCGATCAAGATTGCAGGCGTTCGAGCCATTGTGTCCAAGGGTTGGGGCGGCATTGGCGCTGGCGATGCTCCCAAAGATGTGTATCTGATCGGCAACTGTCCGCACGATTGGCTTTTCGAACGAGTCTCGGCCGTTGTCCACCATGGTGGCGCCGGCACAACGGCTGCCGGTATTGCTGCCGGGCGACCAACTGTCATCGTTCCCTTCTTCGGCGATCAGCCTTTCTGGGGTCAGATGATGGCCCGCGCCGGCGCAGGACCCGTATCGGTGCCGTACAAGCAATTGACAGCGGAAATATTGGCAGAGAGCATTACCTTTGCGCTCCAATCAGAAGTTCAAGAGGTAGCTAGGGGCATGGCACTCCAGATCCAGGAAGAAGATGGAGCCGGTGGTGCGGCTTCGGATATACAGGAGCGTCTAAACATTGACAGCCTGCGTTGCGATATATGCCCCGAAAGGCTCGCGACTTGGCGCCATCGAAAGACTGGCGCACATCTCAGCGGCTTTGCATTTGGCTGTCTGTTAGACCAAGGCCTGGTTGAATCATCTGACATCGAACTGATCCGCCATAAACACTGGTACGTGGATGAGGGCGCCGAGAGTCCTCTCATAGGCGCCGTAGCCGCGGTTTCGGGCTTTGCTACATCCATGGCCACCGCAACGTCCGATTACGCCCAGAGATTGAGATATTCCTCGCACTCGAGAGCTGCAAGGCGTCTTAGCACAAGAGTCGAGCTGGGAGTCGCTCCGATAAACGGTCTTGACGGACACGATGGCGCTTCGCAGTCAACAGAAGGGCCGCGAACTATGACACATGCAGGGTTGGAGGAGGTTGCGCGCAAAGTGGCAAATAAGACACGCCATGGAACCGAAGCAAGACTATTCAAGGCAAAGCTTGCCCGGCCAGTATCTACGCTCCATAGCAAGCAAAAGCAAGCTTGGAGAACGCACGAACGAGGCCGAAATGGGCGCGCGTTTTACATCACACGCATCACTGGTACCTACATCTCCGACCTGGCAGCAGCGAGTGCCAAAGCACCAGTTGCATTCTTTTACAACGTCGCCAACGGATTTCACAATGCGCCGTCTAACGTCTTTGACGTGGATGTGCGCCACCGTGATGAGATCACCGGTCTCAGAAGCGGTTTCAAAACAGCAGGCAAGGAGTTTTATTTGGGCGTCTGGGATGCTTTCAGCGGTATTGTGACGAAGCCCTACGAAGATACCAAGACAATGGGAGTAAAGGGTCTAGGGAGGGGTTTGTTAAGAGGCGGCCTGGGAATTATGGGCAACTTGGGCGCAGGTAAGTGACTATACCAATACCCTCACTAGAGAGTCTATGCCGTATGACCTCAAGATTGAAGATTGAAGATTGAAGATACTAACCAAGTCGCAGCATTCTTCGGCCTTCCGGGATACACGCTGAAAGGCCTCGAGAAAGAACTAATGAAACACCACCTCACCACGTTGAAGGCAGAGATCTTATTAATCAGGTTGAGGCAAGGCCTTCATGACTGGCTTAACGCTACAGATGAAGAAAAGAACGAGGCGGTAAGAAGATGGAAGGCGCTAGTATAGGAGAATGCTAGAGCTGTATTATATATTAGATAGTTGATAGCTTGGGGCTGTTGTTGTTGCGTACAAGTGAGTCTTTTAAGTTCATGACTGTATTAGTGGTCGTATTGTATATAATCAAAGTCTCTTATTAGAATTTCCTTCAGGTTTCGCGCAAGAGTCAGGTAGATTGTCTATGCAGTCACTCGCCAAAGTCGACATTTAGATATCCTTCACTAATCTCATCATCAGGTAAGAGTCTTTAAATAATCATCTCGATCATCGAATATCCCAAAAAAAATATCGTATACATTTTATTTCATCGTCTCATCATATCGTGCGTAATGTGACAAGTCCAGTACTCCTCTACTACAGCAAACAAGGACAAATATAGGGTCGTGAGTTTGTAATCTTTAAAGTTCATATGGTAGAATAAAAGAAATGAATAAAAAAAAAGACAATTTTGATAAAGATCAGTATTAAACACATGTGAGAACTAATATGTTTGTGCATCAAGTCATGATTCATCGACGGCCGTGACGGGAGCGAGAGCGGTGATGCTCGGGGATCTTGGTAGTTTGAGCCTCGGCAAGGTCGATGCCTTCCCTCATGAGTTTCTGTCTCGTGCTGTTGGGGTGCTTCTGGCCCATGAAACCATCGACCAAGGCAGCACCGAGAGCGGCAGTGGCAACTCTGGCACCCTTGGGCCCGAGCCAGGGGCCAGGATCGTGTCCGGACTTCATTGCGGCTTGGGCACCAGCAGTAAAGGCTGTGCGGCAACCAGCCTGGACCATGGGGTTCTGCCACCATGGGGTTCGGGCCTTGGTAGAAGCCGGCATTGAATTGCGGCGGCCGGGGGCGGGAGGGCCACGGTTCTTTTGTGTAGTCGGGGGACGTCCACGAGCCGGGGACTGGGCGGGAGGTCGGCCACGGCGGTCTCTTGTCTGAGAACGCGGGCGCCGACGACCTGCTGCCGCTCCAGCCCCAGCCCCAGCAGCGCCATAAGCGTAGTTATCGTCATCAGAGTCGGATTCGGGGCCTGGATATCTGGACGATCGACCTCGACCTCGGGATCTAGATCGAGGGGAAGGTGGCTTTGACTTCCCAGGACGGCGGGTCTCATCTTGCTCAGGAGCCCAAGTCTTGGGCCGTCGTTGCTCTCGCGCATCATCTGGGTATTTGTTCGTGGGTGGGCCTCGAGAGCGGTCGTAGGGATTTGAGGGGGGAACATCACGCTCAGATCGATAGTCTTTATCAGGGCGTGGACCTCGTTTATTGCGGACTGGTAGGTCCCGTTCACGCTCAGGATATGGCTCTCTTGAAGATGGACGATGCTCTCGTTCATGACGTGTCTCCCGATCAGGTCGAGCTGCTGACCTGGCTTTGCGGTGAGGTGAATCTGGAGGAGGTCCGAAAGGTGGAGGGCTGAGATCTCGAGCCCGGCGGTCGGGGCCTTCACTGCGACCACGGAGCTCCTGCTCGTACCTGCGAGGTCGAGAACGGGGCTCGGGCCGTCGAGAGCCCATCGTGGACTCGTCGGGATAGGCACCTCTGCTCGGACTCGGTGGTCGTCGGCTCTTCTCCGACTTGCGACGGCGAGGTGGAGACCCGGGCGGCGACGGAGGTGCCGTCTCCCTTCGGACTCTGCGCGATGGAGGCGCATCCCGCTCATCGTAAGGATCATAAGACCTGCCGGGCTCTGGCGTTACATAGTCGTCATCGAAGCGGTATGGGCGCGCCTGTTGTCTAGGCTGGCGGTAGTAGGCCATAGGTGTATAGTGATAGCCGATAGATAGAACTTGGCAGGGATGGTATGAGTTTGTTAGGGGGGAAGCTGGAGGGTTGCTGTCGTTGAAAGAGGGGAGATAGATGTAGGAGATGTAGGTAGGTAGTATTGGGGGGGTACCCAAGAGAAGACTAACGTTGGTTGCCTAGGTAGTCAAGTAGAAGCTTCCATTAATAAGGTAGCGGGGAGGAGGCAACAAGAGAAGGCGCTGGGAATAAGCAGTTCTTTATGTAAGAGGGGGAGAGGTATAATAGGTATGTACGTATAAAGTCCATAATATACTCTACTATGAGCAGCTGAAGGCGGTAAAGGAACCAGGGATCATGCAAGAAGCCACAAATTTGGTCATGGCCTGCTTTGCTTAGCTTAGCTTAGCTTGGTTCTGAATCCAGACGTGACCATCTGGAGCATGAGGATCAGATAGGTACAGTAGGTAGCTACCTAGTTACTATAAGAGCTGTACATCGAGGACGGATGGGGTGGCGGGGAGGGGCTATGCTAGCCGAAAAACTCCCTCATCATTCAATAAGCTTGAGGATTAGGTATATTAATTTGTGTGCTATTCTGCTATAGTGCCGTGTCCTAATTCGCTGAATCGTGTATTCAAACAAGGCCAAGAATAATGGCGTAGAGGTGCATTGTCCGGAGACAATAACCAGCCATCCATTCTTCAGTATATCCGCTTTTCGTGGGGAAGGACATTTTGGGAGGATGCAGGGTCTCGGTGGCCGACGTCATAAGACCCAAATCGCTCAGCTGATTGACGTCACCACCTTTATTCGAGACCCTTTCAACCAAAGGTGAAGACGCAACAAGTCATTCTCTGACCACTGCTACTGCTACTGCTACTGCTACTGCTACTGCTACCTATCCAATGCAATAGACGCATCCTCTCAGGGTCTCTCTGCTTTACATGGCACCATCATCCTCTTCTTCACGCGGAGCTTGCCCGGTCCTCCGTCGGCCATGATCCCCGTTGCACTACAACCCTTGGACGAATCTCAGATTGAAACGTGTGTTTTGCTCGTCAGCCAGGGGTGATTGTACGTACGGGCAAGTGATATTCGGGCCATCATGACGATGGTGGGGAGCTCTACTCGGCGTCCGAGTCCGTGATACAGGACAAGACACTGCTCGGCATGATCAAACAATGTCCTGCGTTTAGGGTGAATAATGCATCGTATGACGCTGCCACACGGTAGCAACGATCACGGATGAACCCTTGGAGCGTCGCAGCTTTGATTGTACCATCAAGCAATCTAAACCCCCAGCTGGCACGACCAAAACAGCTCAACAGGCGCAAACAAGCGCAGACTGCATGTTTCAAACCTGCCATGCGACTTCCAGATGAGACAGCCCTCTCTCCGCATAGTAGCAACAAGATCACCCTTTGATGGACTGGGGTTGCCTGTTTGTTGTATCGGAAGTTTATCACGGGGACGGCCGGCAGTGTCAATCCAGCTGATCCTATCTAAACTTACATGCTTAGCACACATAGACGCAGGGTACACCCATGCTCTGCTGTAGAATGTTGAACCTTGATAAAGAGGATCAGGGCTGACAGCGTGAATCGTCTTATTGCCCCATGGCCTCTTCGGCAGACGTCTCATTAGACGCCTTGTCCTACCGGTTAGTAACCAGCCATCCATCTCCCACAAGGATAGGGCCGGGACTTGACTGCTCCGCGGGCACACCATCGAGAGATCAATAGCGGTGAGGGCTACTCCCATACTAGCTATAATAGCTGGCATTCATACCAAAACTTGATCCAAGTCAGCTCGGAAGATCAACGGCGGTCTCCCAGGGCCCATCACAGAGAGCCGGATTGGGACACTCATTTGGCGGGGAACGGAATCCAGCATCACGCTCACGTAGGTATCCGATTTGAGCACCTGGGGAAGGGCGGGAGAAGGCATGGAGGTTAGAACTGCCGGAGGCCGGCAGTAGCTGAAACTGATGTTAATGAGCTCTCTGGGTTCTATGGCGGCGCCTCGGAGCCGGTAGTTTATGCTGTACTACGCTGGAGAAATGCTCAAAGGACTTGTCAGCTAATCGAAGGAGTGCACGTGTTGTGCTCCGTAAAGTCTTTGTAACGGTCCAGGTTCAAAGGAGTCTTTTTTTTCTTTCCATTTGGCTTTGAGTAACCGTTTAGCGAGATATGATAAAAGAAGCTTTGTTGACTGTGGTGGATGGAGGATTTATTCCCCTGTCTCACAAAGCAAGGGAGACTCCTGCAGGCAGTGCAGAACACATTGAGGGTGTCAAGACACGGAACGCGTATGCAGTAAACGAGATATACCGTGAGCAGCAGCCTTGAGGATTTCTTCAAAAGCAACAGAGTTTGTCGACAAGTGCTCGCTGACGCCTCAGCTAACGGTGAAGCATACCCAGCTGAGTAGGCAATTGACTTGCATAACCCAGATCGAACCCCGCCGGAATAATTCGGCCCTTGACGACCTCCAGTTTTCTTTTTACCATTTCATTCACTAAAAGCTGTTAGCAGTCGAAACTCGTTGAGCGGGTGATAAAGCCCGGAGGAAGACCCTTTTCTAGGCCAGTGTCTCCGCCTGCTCGTGCTTATCAGGTCCGTTATCTTCCCACGGCCTTTATCGTCAGACGTGCACAGGCCATGCGTCTAGACGACAACTTTGCACACGGTGCGTCGAGGTCCTGGATGGCGAAACAATCAATATACCTACAGATTACACTCTCATTACCAACTCCCGATCCTTGGTGGTTCGGAAGTCCCCGCTATCACCGGCCTACAGCTATCGATAGGAGAGTCTAGGATCAGCATCTTCTTCCTCTGGCAACCCAAAGCACTACACCCCAGACACAAGACACAAGACAGAGTATAGCGCCAGTCGTCAACTTCTACTCGAAGCTGAATCAATTTGCTCGCTCTTCCGTTAGAGCCGCTCAGCTGCATCCACTTTTATCCTTTGCGATGCCATGTCTCACCTATTTCAGGTTCAGTCGTGTGTAACGGCCCCAGCCCAGGTCAAGGTCAGCAAAGGAGGGAGATAAGCACACAAGATCAGCAGCATTGCTTGAGCCAAGATCATCCTCGAGTCATGCATGTACCGTACTGCTTTGTCGCACGAGCAAAGATGCGCAATTTCCATTGTCATGTATCAGCATCAATTCAACGAACGGGTCGATACATGCATGGGCTTACACTTACACGGCACAAGCTTGAAGCCTACCTGTCCCGTCTACATACATACATACCTGAGCAGGCAGCCGGTAGCAGAGCAAGCCACCGCAACAGCCAGTAGCGCTCATACCGTCCATTAGACCAAAATGGGACAGTTTGGCACGTGTCTGGTATCCAGAGCAGAGTCATCTCGAGTCCTGCAACTGGTCCGCCGCCTCATAAGTAGCGTGGCACCCGCACCGCTATCGCTACCAACCCCACCGTACCCGCGAATGGCTTGCATGCAAGGTCTTCAACGTGCCAAGAGGCGACGACGCTTTGGGAAAGGGTTCAATAGAACTTCAAGTAAAATGGAAAATGAAAATTTTTGGAGGGTCGAGAAAAAAAAATTATGGGGAGAGGAAAGAAAAACATGGACTGAGATGAGGCCTCGGTATTTCCGGCTAATCAGCTCTTGCCTCTTTTTGCGGATCATCAGTTACCATCACGAATTTGCCATGGGGCGAATTTAATTTGCTCTCTTTCTCCTTCTTCTTCCTCTTTCTCTACGTCCAGCTCAACCTCGCGAATCTTGCTCCAACACGAACGATCCTTTGCTTATCACAAGCGAGCTGTTGCTGAGACCATCGACATCTGGTCTTGGTTGATACCTACCTAACTAGCCTCATATCCATCCATCCATCAAGATCCTTTGCGTTTTTCTCTCCTACGATATTTTCATGACCCAGCACCTTGCGACAACTGCATGACAACAGGGAGATTTGTCTAGGGCCTTTTATCACCGCTATCGCTCGCTCGCTCGCTCGCTCTAGACGCCGTTTGGACCTAATTCCTCAAAGGACCCTTGATCTCGGAACACTATTCTCTTCCCCGATACCGTACCGTACGGCGTACACTCACTCGCCCATTGCGCTCTCTCCAACACCACACACAGACTACGTACATACCATCTCGGCGGTTACTCTTCCGTTGCATCTTGCCCTGGCGGAGTACACCTCACGCATATTACATTGCATCAGGTCGCCTTGCACCACGTACGAGGTATAGCAAAGCCTTGTACTTCCTTCGGTAAGTCTCTAGTTCAGTTCTGACTTGAAGCACTTGCGCGCCAATGTACAGTACAACCTCCTCTTCTTTGTTGTAATACTGGGGATTTGTAGATCTCGCAGCCCACCCATGTACATGCATCTGTCTTCCCCAGTCTCTTATCTCCCCCATTTATAACATCCATCAGCCTTGACCCCCGCTATCCCACATCCGCAAGCTCCTTTGCCCTTTCTTTCGCTCTGCTCCGGTGCTCTTTATCGGAGACGTGCCGTTGGCTGCCCTTGAGTCTAGGCTTGCCCAAAACAGGAACTAATCGAGCAGAGATTAGGAGTTTTGCCGAGCACGCACTGAGCTCGCCTTCAGCCTTAAAGGCTGTCGCGTTCCGTTTTTTTGCTTTCGAACTTGACTCTCTTGCTCGCCGACCTTATTTCCCCCGCGGCTTTCGGGCATTGCTAGAGTCTTTGTGTATCCCCCTGTCTTGTATCTTGTCGACTCAGCCGTCAACATGGGTTGGATAGAAAACACCAACCGAAAGATCGCGGCTAGCGCTGTCGGTCGTTGGTTCCAGCTTGATGGTTCCGGTCATGTAAGTCATCGCCTAACTTGCACGACAATGTTGCTTCTTCAGCTAATGTCGCCTGCCATCAGCCCAAAGAGCGCAAGGGCTCTCTCTTCTTCACCGAGATTCGAGCTGGCCTTGCCACCTTTTTCGCCATGTCCTACATCATCGCCGTGAACTCTTCCATTGTTTCTCAATCCGGCGGTACTTGTGTCTGCCCTGCCTGGAGTGACGGCGCATGTGTACCGGATGACGACTATATGCTGTGCGTTGCCGAGATCAAGCGTGATGCCGTCACGGCCACTGCTGCTATCTCTGCCCTGGCATCTTTCTTCATGGGTCTGCTCGCCAATCTGTAAGTCTTCGCCTCTCCGCTTTATCCTGGCTTGGCCTCGAGCAATATGCTGACATGCCCACTACGTAGCCCCGTCGGTATTGCGCCTGGAATGGGCTTGAACGCGTACTTCACATTCAGCGTCGTAGGACCCAACGGTTCCGGTCCCGTGCCATACGAGCTTGCTCTTACAGCCATCTTCATCGAGGGTTTCATCTTCTTCGGCCTTGCTATTTTTGGTATGCGACAATGGCTTGCTCGTGCGATCCCTCGCTGCATCAAGCTTGCCACCAGTGTCGGTATCGGCCTCTTCCTGACACTCATTGGCTTTACCTATGGCGAGGGTATTGGTCTCATCGTAGGCAGTGTTTCAACACCTATGGAGTTGGCGGGTTGCCCTGAGAGTGCTCGCGACCCAGCTACGGGATTGTGTCCTTCTTCCGAGAAGATGCGAAACCCCGCCATGTGGATTGGTATCTTCTGTGGTGGTATTTTCACTGTGCTGCTCATGATGTACCGCGTCAAGGGTGCCGTTGTTGCTGGCATCTTGCTTGTTAGTATCATTTCCTGGCCGCGAAACACCGACGTTACCTATTTCCCGTACGACACGCTCGGCAACGATCGATTCGAGTTCTTCAAGAAGGTGGTCGACTTCCACCAGATCAAAAACACGCTCAACGTCCTTCAGTTCGACATTTCAGGCCATGGGGGTCAGTTCGGTCTCGCGCTCATCACCTTTTTATACGTTGATATCCTCGACTGCACTGGCACCCTCTATGGTATGGCTCGTTTCGCCGATCTCGTCGATCCCGTCACCCAGGATTTTGAAGGCTCCTCGCTTGCCTACATGGTAGATGCTCTCAGTATCTCCATTGGCGCCGTTTTTGGTGTTCCTCCCGTGACCGCCTTTGTTGAATCTGGTGCTGGTATCTCTGAAGGCGGCAAGACTGGTTTGACCGCCATGGTTGCTGGCATCTGCTTCTTCATCTCGGTCTTCTTCGCGCCCATCTTTGCTTCGATTCCTCCTTGGGCCACCGGCTGCGTTTTGGTTCTTGTCGGCTCTATGATGATCGGCGCTGTTACGGAGATCAACTGGAAGTATATGGGCGACGCTGTTCCCGCTTTCCTCACCATCGTTATCATGCCGTTTACCTACTCCATTGCCGATGGCTTGATCGCCGGTATCTGCCTTTATATCTTGATCAACACTTTGGTCTTGGTCATCAAGATCGTCTCTGGGGGTCGCATCGTGCCTCCCAATTACGAAGAGAGGGATGGCTGGACTTGGCGCATCCCTGGCGGTTTCTTGCCTCCTTGGATGACTCGATTGGCGCATGGAAAGAAGGACTTTTGGCGTGAGGACCACTCTGCCGTCGTCGAGAACAGCCAGACACATACCCCCGAGGAGACTGGGTCCGAACGTGGTGGTTCTGAGGGCGGCAAGGTGCTCGAGCCTGCCCTGCCCCGAGAAAAGGAGACTTAGATTTGATATGTGAGATTGCAAGACTAGCTGAAATGTCAGTATAATGAGTGTAGAGACGACACGTAGATACCCCGAAAAGCAAAATGGCATGATTTCCCGTTATTCTTGTCGATTCCCGACTGGCCTTGAGCTTTGTGTGAATTGAGAGTTACTCTGGTGATGGATGTACTTGTTGATGGGAGGTGTGAAGTTGGTCAAGGCTTGTGTCAAGGTTGACTAGCACTCATGTCTTGCTCGTTCAGGCGTAGTGGTGACCACATACATGTCATGCTCTATTGTCAGTTCACCATCTGAATCTTGGCCTGTTTTTATATGTATAGTTCATTCCTAGTTCTTAACTCGATAGATGTTTCCTTTTCCCGGGTCAACATACCGGGCCTCGCAAGTTCAATGCAAATCACCAAGTACCATGCCGCAAGCTACATGTTGCTTTTTTAAACAAAGATGGCTCAATTCGTCGCTCAGTGGCTCTCTGCCTGTATATTCATTCCGTCAAGTCATCAAAGCAATGTGCTTGAGTTCTCTACAACAACATTAGCATCGACTCTGCGCGATCAAAGAGAGTTCAACATACGCCTGTACCTGGTGCCCAACCTTGATGGCAGGATACTCGGTCTCGCGTCCCTCGTCCCGGCCCAGCTCCTTCTGTCGCTCTCTGACCTCCTTTGCCCTCGCGACCAGCTTGGGCACGGGTGCGAGGTCAAAGTCGCTGCCGAGGTGCCAGAACAAGGTACTCGAGATCCTGACCAGGGGTCTATCCGGGAACTCGCGCTTCCTCCTCTCGATGGTCTCGATCGTCTTTTCGTTGACGATGACCTCGTGGAAGCCGGCCTTGATGAGTCCTCCGGTGAGGTGCTCAATCTGCTTGCCCGCTTGGACGAGTAAGTAGTTCCCCGGAGGGATCTTGACGGCGATCCGGTTGCCCGTGTTGCGGGCCCAGATGTGAAGGCCGGGGTAGCGAGAGCGGCCGTGGATGGTGAGGAAGTTGAGGTCAGTGTGGAAACCGGCGAGGATGGTGTCCTTTTTGCCGTACTTGACGAGGTCCGAGGCCGTTGGGGCGAGAAGATGGGGTCTGTGATGTGTGTGAGTTGAGCTGACGGGTGAAACAGCAAGTACGTGGTTGGTGGTCTAACCCATATTTTCCAGCATCGCTAAAGAATTGAGCTGGCAGGTCTAGGCCAACAGCGGTCATCTCTGCAAGCTGTGACACACTGTGCAACCTGTTAGCACTGGGGAATCTTGTCTTGCGAGGAAAAACAAACTCGGGGACTCACGCGGTCTTCATGGACGTTCCCCACTGGTTCATGGCTGGCTCCCACCGATTCTTGATATGCTCCGCCTCGGGTATAACATTCTGGGCGTTCAGACCAGGGAACTCGGTCTTGAACGGAGGCTGCTCGGCCATTCTCCAGAAGAACCTGCACTTGGGGTCCGGTGAGTGTGCTGAGATATCCAGGGGTCTCTGTGAGGGGTCGAGTCTCTGGATGATATCCAGGCACGGCTCGTCAACAGCACACTTGGGCTTCTCGGTGTTTTCTAGTGTGACGCCGATCTGGTAGCTCAGCTCGGGCCTCTCATCCTTTCGAAGCTCCTCTTCAGGTTGGGCAAAGTAATCCTCGAGAATGTCGAGGAATGTCGAGTTGTCCTCTTCTGAGACGCGGCTGTCGTGAAGAACGAGGGCGCCGTATGTGATGAGGGCGCTGGCTGCTTTGCGGCACTCTGCCTGAACGGCCTCTGAGTCGATGGGGTTGTTGAGATAGACGTCAAGGTCTACGACAGGGAGGTCCATGGAGGATGGTTCTGCCTGAGGTGTTGAGTCCATTGTGTGAGGCTAGTCTGACGTTTGTATTGGTATTGCTGAGGAGTAGTAGTAGTGGAGGTGGTGGTGGTGGTGGTGGTAGTTGTTGTTGTTACACAGATGGTAAGGGTCATGCATTTGAGCTGGAGGACGGGTATGTATATATATATATGAAAGGAGATGACATCTAAAATTTAGGCCATAGGCAAAAGATCTCTCAAGCTTCCAATTCGGGAAGTTGATGCGGGTTGCGTCTTGTCTCGTGGTGGACTTGGTCAAATATGAGTCTCTTGATTGGCCATAGCTGTTGGACTAGGGACCGGAGTTGGCCGGCCCCCGCCAGCATCTGATGATGAGATACGGACTTGGACGGAGATGGACGGACTTGAGTGGGATAAGTGGCAGTAGGAGGCGTAATTCATAGATGGGTGTAGATAGGGAATATGGTGCAAACGTGAATAAAATGGGCTATCGTGATGTGTACTAGAGGAGACGAGTACAAGTAAATAGCCTCAACCATGGTGGATCGTTCTTTGCCTAGGTACATAGGTAGATGGCCGTAGCAGCAGCAGTAGTAGTATCAGCTCTAGCATGGAGGAATAACAACCATGCCGTTTACCAACCTTTATGATTAAGCATCAGCAAATGCTCGCTCTCTCCTCCATGACAAGTACTCAAATAAACATTTGGAGCCAACATCAGCACGTCAGTCATAGTTCAAGGAATCTATTCCCATCTCTCAAGAAAAACTCGCCAGGCCGTCGAGGCTGTGCTATCCTCCGCTGGTAATATACACCTCTTTTCGCATCCCTCTCCTTTCCAATCTATGAGCGCTCCCCCTCCAGTTCCCGCTCAGCCTGCTGGTAGTACTTTGCCGTGTCAACACCGTGCTGGTTGTGGTTGACAAAGTTGAACCAAGGAATCGTGCTCAGAAACAGAGCAGAGTACCTGCTCTGCCGGGCCGCAACACCCTGAAGATGAGGGCTCAGGCGGCTGACGCCATACAGGGGCTCGCCCTTCTTGACCTTGTCCACCATCTCGCGCATGTCCATCTCGATCTCGCGGGCGTTCTCGGTAGCGCCGTAGAATCGGACTGTGCATGTTAGTCTCGGGCTCCTCTGGATAGCAGATGGGTAAAGGACATACGGGCTGATCGCTGGTAAAAGTAGAGGAAACCGCCCAAGACACCGACACCCCCAGCCAGTCGCATGGCCTTGGGGAAACCGCCCTTTCCTACGTGCGAGGGGGCAAACTTCTCGAGGGCGTAGAGGGCAGCGGGGGCGAAAGCAGCGGCGATGGTGCCGTGAACGTAATCCGAGGTACGGGCATAACCCACGACTCGCTTGAAGTGACTGCCGAGGGTCAGCAATGCCCACAGCCCTAGCGCTCCCAGCAATTTCCATCATCCAAAGAAGCATCCATCGCATTCGAGGAGTCGTCGCTGGGTATCGCAGAGGGGGTTTAGGTAACGTACGGGTCGTTGTCAATGAGCTACAACATCACCAGTTAGCAGCGTCGATTGCGTCGTCAATTGCGGCCTCACTCACGGGATACTCGGTCTGGACGACCTTGCTGGTCCCGACAAAGGACGGTGTCGTCTGCTTGGTCGCGGTCTCAGCCATTGTGCGGTGCGTCGTCCGTGACAATTCCTTGAATACTATCACCAGGCCTTTCGAGGTCGTCGGACTCGGTACACTCAGAAGCTGGGGCCGGACTGTTGATGCCTCAGGATAGAATCACGTGAAGTGGTCAGCCCAGCAAAGTGGATGATGATTGGTCACGTGTGAAGACGTGGGGTAGCCGAATCAATTAAGCTCACGACGCGTCTCCCAAGACCAAGACGCGTCTGACACACTTCACGACGATCACGACAGACTTCAAGATGCCAGGACTCGACTCAGATCCCGCCAATGGCCTCGATAACTATGATGTCGACGACTTCTCCGATGACCCATTTGCTTCTCCCCCTCCAGATACCACAGCTAAAAAGCGAAAAGAGCCGGATTCGGGCCTGGGAATTGACGAGGAGGTCGATGTCAAGAAACGAGCTCGAGTTCCCAACGTGAAGCTCGACGAGGAGAGGTGCGCATGATTCCATCGACACAATTTGGCCAGTATGGTTCTAATCGTGCGGCAGGTTACTGGGACCGAAGGGACTCCCCAAGCTAAGGCAGAGGGCGCGCGATCTGAAGATTAAAGGCAAAGGCCATGAAGTATGCAGTTCTCGCCCGTTCAGCCCGCTTCACAACGCACTAACAGCCCAATTCAGTTCTCAGATGCGTCGAGACTCCTATCCTTCTACCAGCTATGGCTCGACGACCTATTCCCCAAAGCGAAGTTTCTCGATGCCCTCACCATGGTGGAAAAGGCAGGCCACAAGAAGAGAGTAATGGTTGCACGAAACGAGATCATCAACGAGGGCAAGCCAAGGGACACAACTGCGGACGATGAGATGGATGATCTATTCGGCGATGACGATGCATCAAGGCCTGCAGCCCAGGAACCCACGAGACCTACGACAGAAGCCACCAGACCGACGACACCAGAGCCAAATACAGGCGTGCCAGATGACGATGACCTCTACGATGCTACACCACGACCCTCCCGACCAATCATCCCTATCCGCGCCGACGACGTTCCGGACGCTGATGAATTCGAAGCTCTGATTGCTGGGTCAACAGGTCCAGAAACCGTCAAGATGACAACAAGGGCAGCAGGAGATCCGGAAGAGGATGACGACCTGGACGCTCTTATGGCCGAGGCAGAAAATCAGGACACTGCGAAGAAGGCAGAAACAGCGCGACCTGAGCCGGATGATGATGATGATGATCTAGATGCTCTTATGGCAGAGGCCGACAGCTACGACCAGACAAGTAAGCAGAGCGGGCAAGCTTCGGAGGAGAAGGGTGATGGGGATGGTTTTGAGGATGAAGAGGCAGCCATGCAGGAGATGGATGGACTGTGGTGACACCAGGGAAGAAAGGTTGGGTTCAAGGCGTTTGATTTTGAGAGACAGTAACGAGTTTATATGATGCTCTCGTCATATAGTATGAGAAATGAGATTCACTTGTCGTTGAATATGGTGAGCACCGGGTCGGTATTACCCCAGTATCTATCTATACATGTTACCTACGTAGTCATATTATATAGAATGTCCATCCGTCACATTGCACGACAAGACGTATAGGAGAACATCACTGGAGAAGAAGAGACATGGAGTAACGATCATGCGCTTTGAGCGGTTCATTGCATTTGTTGTACAAAACACCTAACCAATAGGTTGTTTGCCGGCCCTCCAACTGGGCATCTATTCTTGTACGCCTGACACCACCCGTTCCATTTTTAATTAATAAAAACCAGAAGCAAATAAAACATAACCGCATTATGACAGACCGCTGGGGAGTAAACCCTCTCCCTCTCAATTGTCTGCCCAATTAATACCATCTTCTTCCGACACTACTGGCAAAACACATTTGCTGGTTGGTGCCCGCGTAATAGGGGGCAAGTCTCAGGTTCGAGAGCTTGACTGGTCTCACGTCGAATCCGCTGCTCCTCCTGCCGGATGGCGAAAAGGAGAGTAATCAGTAATTCCCGCGAAGGCAACGGCATTTCAATCAGATACCTTGTCAACTCGTCATCTTTACCGCGCGTGTCCCTGGTTCGGCGGCTCAAGAACTCGACCTGGTCTTTACCACCCTCAGATGCCAACCGCAAAGCCGCCAACGTCGCATCCGCTAGGGGACGCGCCAGGGAGGGGCTGCATGCTAGAATTCTCTGAAGGGTGTGGAGTCGCAGGTTCGTGTACCTTGGGCTCGAGGCCGTGGATCGCAGCGGCGAAGTTGCCGGGTGCCGTAGATTCTGTTGAGGTGTCGTTGTCGTGGAGGAAGATGCTGATGTCGAAGTCGTCGTTGAGGCCGTACGTGGGCGTGTGACTAACCAAATGATCGTCGCCAATAGCTGAGGAGTAGGGTGAAGAGACATATCCGCTTTCAAGGACAGCGAGATCTGCATCAATGGCCGCCGACAGGCAGTAATTGTCGCCCAGGCTGAAAGCAGCATCATCTGAAGCTGCAGGAGCCAGACCGAGGTTGGCGGCATCGAGGTTTGCGACGCCAGGAACGACTTGGGCATCTCCGCCGATATGTGACACTGCAGGTCGGACAACATCGCAGCAGGACGTTGTGTCAGATCGGGAGAGATGCTTTCAGTCTGTTCAGGGTTGGTCTCGTTCAATGGCTCCTGGTTGGTGGGCTCTTCGGATGATTCGGCGACAGGTGATGAAGGGCTGGGCGAGATTGTCGCAGGGTCGACAGTGGCGCTGGGGGTGATGAGCTCCTCCATAACCAGCTGTGCGCTTTGCGTGCTGAAGAGAGGCTGAGACAGAGAGGGAAGAGGCTCGATGGAAGAGGTCTGGGGAATCAGACCAGAGCTTCGTCGCATCTGGTTGAGCTCGGACAAGAGCCTCATGTTGGTGTTGTGAGCTTGGGCGATAGCTGCCTCGAGCTCCTTGTTCCTCTGCTCGAGAGCCTCGACCTCGAGCCTCTTTCGTTCACGGGAAGACTGGGCAGCGCGGCGGTTGCGGAGAACACGCTCGACGCGCCGCTGCTCCTTTTCGTCTTCAGTCTTGGCCCGTTTCCTGCACGGCGTGTTAATGAAACCACCTGAGCTGGCGAGAGCGAGGATATCATACCTAGGGGGAAGGTTTGTCTTGGGCTGAGGAAGAACCTGGCCCCACGACTTGCGCTTCTTGGTGGTCTTCTTTTCTGGGGCGGGTGATGGAGAAGGTGTTGATGCGTGGTCCTCTTCCTCTTTGATGGTGTGGTACATGGACAACCTCTCGTCTGCGATAAAAGACTTTGGGGTCATCATCTCCATTGGGTTCATTGTTGAACTGGCGCTGGGTGTTGTGGGATCGAAGAGGGAGGTGTAGCTGTCTCCCGGAAGAGACATGAGAGACTCCGCTGGGGAGTGCTCAAAGCTGTTGATTGGTGTACTTGTTTGGAAGTCCATGATTATTGGTCTTGGACTAGTGGTTGAACGGTATATACTGTATGTTTAAAGGAAGGGAAAGGACTGACATCTGGTAAGCTACCTAGATGGTCCAAGGATCTTAGGGGGGGGGAGGGAGAGGCCCTCTTTATCTTGAGGACACGTAGAGTTTGGAGGGGTCGATGGTGTTGCCTGAGGCACCAACCCCCTGAGACGGGCACCCTGAGAGTTGTTTTGTAAACCCAACAGGGGAAGGTGGCGTTCGGATAAGGCCCTTTAGATGCCGGCTGTTTTAAACAGGCTTTCTCAGGGGGGGGGGAGACTGGGCGTTGTCCGGGCGCGGGCGCGGGCGTATCAGCCCCCAAGAGGCACGCAGCTGCAGCAGGGCGCTCAGTACTAAAGTTACTGCTGTAGGCAGGCGGTAGGCTCTTCTCCACCGGGGAGAGAGGTCCAGTGGCTCATCTGCAGCTAAACTCAACTGCAGGGGGGCTGAGGAATCTCTCTCCCCAGGGTCCAATTGGCGGAATCGAGCCCCAAGAGCCCGTCCATCGACCGTTCGAGTTTCCAAACAAAAAGGGGGCAAGCAAATCGGAGGCCGTGGTGATTGATTGATTGATTGATTGATCGTCCGCCTATCGTTAGTGAGCGGACACACACGGGAGCACACGAGGGCAGTTTGCGGCGTCAGAAATGCCGTTCTCTCTAGGTAACGGACCTCGTTGCTCCAGTCTGAAAGGAGGTTTACGGAATAGAACCGATTGTTAACTCTGTACTTGGTGAGCCCGGTGACGAACTGAATTTGGACAGACAAACACGTCTGTAGATGGGTTACCGTGTGTCGTTGTCACACACACACACGCACACACACAGAGCATCTTACTTAGACTCTCAGTTGCCAAGGTGTACGAGTTAGTCACTGCAGTCACCTAGAGACAACAAGATACAGACCCAAGGTAAGCTCACTCAGCCCGGCGCTACTCCCATCAGCCTCTGGCACCTTTGGAAAAAACCGATGCTTCAATATCAACGTTGTCATGTCGCTTTGTCCATGTCACAGCAACAAGACACCAGACACTGGCTGCAATGGATCAACAATACCAGAAAAAACTTTGTTTTAGTCCTCTCCTTGTTTTACTTTTTTTCTTTTTTTTTCTTTGGCGAATAGTAGCGTTGACCATTATTGATGCTCGAGCCTTGACTTCTTCTCCCAAGGCACGTTGCATCTGCACAATGACGAGATCCGGGGAACCAAGGAAGATGGGCGAACGGGGTCGAAGGAATGGTCGGTCGGTCGGTCTACGCTCTAATAACGTATGTAGTTGCTTGCAACTCTACGATACACTGATACAGTAAGCTAAAGGCGTAAAGCTCTCCACCAAACCCGCCCGTCTACCAATCTACCATGGCCACGCCAGCCCAGCAAAGGGAGATCATCCACTGAACATATGCAGGGCAGCATTATTGCTCTGTCGACATTGCAGACCGACTGGCGATAAGGGAGGAATTCCATCTCGATAGCCTTACCGTACTTTGTCAACTGTTGAGGGTTACATCCCGCCATTGGTATGTGACCAAAAACAGCATACATACATACATGATGCAGTGATACACCAGCAATGTAGGCATCAGGGCTAAACTACACTAAAGCCCACACACGGTTGATCAACAAAACGAGACGAGTCTTGTTCTTGTCAGGCGATTGGTTTGATCATCGCTCGGTTTGAAACAGAATTATCAAAACAATGGATACAATACGACCGAGCTCAAACAGTTAGTTAGGCTACCTTACTACGTCTTCGTATACCGCAGTCTTGGTAAGACGTCGTCTTTTCTTACCAAAGATCAGCAGCCAAAGCGCTCAAGTTGGATACATGGCTACATACATACATACATAGAATGTAAATAGATCCTGGGCTGAGCTGACGCTGACGCTGACCAACGCCTCGAGTCAGTGGATCTCGTGTTCCAAGAAAAGAACCTTTGGCCGGCCCTGCCGGGGACGTATCCGAAGTCCACTACGAATATCACCTCGTCCGTTTGTTCTGCTAGCTCTGGCTCTGGATCTGGCTCTGGCTCTGGATCTGGCTCTGGCTCTGGCTCTGCTGGCTCCAGAGACTCAAAGATCTCCATTACTCATCCACAAGAAATTCCGTCATTGCTATCATCAAACTGTTTGTCTGTTTACCACGCTTTCAGGTTCGTGTCTTTGATAAAAGTTAACAACTCGGAAAAGGTCCTTTTCTCCATTCATCCTTGGGTTTTGAGTTCAGCTTATGCAGGCACCGTACCAACAGGCAGCACTCATCTGATGCGAAGAAACGTATTGATAAGATCTCAAGGTTGATGATATTGTGAATACCCTCACACAAACCCTCACACAAACCCTCACACAACCCCCCACTGCCAAAGTTTTCCATGACGGTCGTGTCATGGTCCGTTCGTGAGATGAGTTCAGACCGCCATCAACAAACAGAGCTATCCATCTGTTGAGGCCCCATCATCACCTCCGCAAACCGGCATAACGGACAACAAGCAACGGACAACAACTCAGCTCCAAAGTTTCAAGCCTCGGTGCCTCAAATCATGAAATAGCTGTGGAAGACTATTCTCTCCGTCCATGACCGCCAATTCACCATCGTGTCGGTCAAGCTGCAGCTGGGTCGGATCTTGTCCCCGTGGCTTGGAATGCTACTTACTACGTAGTAGTACGCTAGGCCAGCGCCCTTGGCTGCCACGCAGTTGGGAGAACAGGGCCCCTTCGAACAAGAGGCGATCTCGTCTCACAAGGAGCGGCAATCTAGGCGAATCTTTGCGCAAGCGACAGGTGAGACACGGAAGGGGGCCAAACCCGTCCCTGCGATCCGAGGGAGGCCATACTCTCAGTCTCTCTCCAACTTTGTCTCAGGAGAGCCCCGTTTCACAGTGAGTGATGTTGCCTTGTTCCCGTACCCTGTCTGTCAGAGGAATTGCTCGACCCTCATCTTCAAATCCTACCCCCTTTCCCAATCCCTTCCAACGGTAGCGAACTACCCCTTGCCCGAGGGAGGACCCTGGCGGGCAATTCAGATCCCGTCCAGCTCGCCTCAGAGACCCCCTAGTCTCGTACGAATGTCGCGATAGTTCTTCCGCCGGGACGACATAGTCCATACAATAGTCCAGCGATAGAGTTACGCGCCAGTAGGTTCTAGGCGCACAGGGGGGTCAGTGGGCTTTTTCCCATTCCAAAGTAGCGCATCATTAGAGCTTAATTGAACCAATTAATCTCAAACACCATTGACATAGCGTGGTCCCCCGTATTTGTGTCAGGTTGACCGTCGGTCGGGAAGAGAAGGTCATGGAAGCACCAAGAGCCCCTCGAGATCCAACATTCCCATATGAAAAGCCCATCGCCAATCTCCCAGGCCAACCAAGTCTTGTCCGCTAAACCTCGGGCCCGTCGCATTGATCGCTCCCACAACCTCCGTCGTCGTTCAGCCTCGAGGTGTATCAACCACCACGGCACCACCCGCTGTCTATCGACGAGACACTGTCAGGGCCACGCATAGAACGAGACCTAGACCCTGATCGCCCCAGGAACTGACTCTCTTAGTGAGCCTTCACAGCGTAGTGCGCCGGGCGGCCCCTAAAGTGACATGCGAGACAATAGCTCCTTGGTGCTAGAGTATATTGGTCCGCTTGGGACATATGCTCAATAAGCCTGAAGTTTGTCGACTTGTGTACAAGAGCCAGATTCTCACGTAAAATTGCGCCCATCACGGATGTCTCGGTACCTCGTCTCTGTTCGCCGCAATCAACGCTCATCCTTTTGACGGCAGTTGAGAAGGTTTAATGATAGTGGCATTAATTCTGGGCCTCATTGATGAGTTCGTATCTTGAGCCTCGAGGTGTGATCTTTGATCCAGCGCTGCTGTTGTTCTATCTAGTCAAGACAGGACGACAGGTTGTTGACCCTATCACCAGCCCCATTTGACGTAGAGGACGGCATTTACCCAGCAGATGTAAACAGTACCAAGAGATCATCGTGTTGGAGGATGATGGGATACGTCCATGGCTACAGAAATAACTATGATAGTCAGCGGCTTAGATGCTGAGTAGACCTACCCTAGAGCTGCTTCAACGGCCAGCCACCTGTGAATAGCTGTGTACTCAGCCACGCTTACTACTCCTCCGCTGCGTCATTCGCCCACTTCCCACTTCTCCAGCCCATCTTGCGCCCCGCATCCACCGATTCTAGGCCTTCGGCGCTTCCATGCCTGAGTTAACACTTCACATGACATTTACAGCCTCTTCCAACCTCGAAACGAATCTGTCGAACCCTCCCAAAACCCATCTCGCAATTACCGAATAATCACCTCCAACGCCCCACAATGTCGAACCGTCAGCAGGCTCGCGACATGCAGGTCGAGTTCCAGGCTCGCTTCCAAGCCAAGCAAGCTCGCCGCGAGGCCCAAAAGGCTGCCAAGCAGGACCCCATCCTCAAGAAGCAGATCCAGGACCTCCTCAAGAAGGGCGAGACGCAAAAGGCCTATCAAAAGGCAAAGATGCTGCTCTCCAAGCAGGCGCTCGCCCAGCAGATGGACCAGATGGCCGACATGGCTGAGTTGTCTGCTGCGCAGATCCAGGCCAACAACTCGATGAACCGCATGACCCAGATGATGGCCCAGTCATCGCGAACCATGAACGTTGCTCAGAGAAACACCAACCCCGAAAAGGTCAGTTTAACATGTTCAATGAGGTGGAGACTGGAGACTGACACGCGTGTAGACCCTCGTCACCCTCGAACAATTCAAGCAACAGAACGAAGAATACGCCATGTCCAACGGCATTTACCAAGACGCCATCACCCAGTCCACCTCAACTCAGGTCGGTGAGGATGCTGTACACGAGCTCCTCGGTAAATTGGCCGACGATGCTGGCCTTGAGCTTAGCAAGGAGCTCAACCAGGCGACACCCTCCACCGCCGAGCCTCAGCAGACAAACGAGCCCAGCGCTGAGGAGGAGGATAAGCTGCAGCAGAGGCTACGAGCTCTACGCGCATAGACATGCCCCAATTACAGGGCCGGCTTGACTTGGGGATTGTAGTATTTGTTATGTGGCGAGTGTTGACGACATGAGGGATGTATTACGGTCGGCTTTGAAGAGGATGTCCTTTCTTTTGTTTATGGTTATGGTTTGGCGTTGGGGTCGGGTGGCGATATATTCATCTCTACTTCCGAGGTTGAAAGCAAATATTTATTTACCCTTCATGAATATCATACATTAGACACTTTCCAGGTTATGAGGTGCTCACGACATATATGCTTTTCTATGCAGTTTTGCCAACTGGTTCCTCATCGCTCTTCTTCTGTCCTCTAATAGATCATTTGCTCTGCTCTATCTCATCTGCCCGTCAATTACGCATGGATCGTACATCTCATCGCCGTCTTTTATGCAAATACTCTAAACTCCAAGCCATGCTCGGCTTACATGTAAAGACTTGCTACTGCCGTAATATCCCTCTTGATCATCTCCTGCGCCTGCTGCATCTTCTGGTACAGCTCTGGATCACCTACAATTCTCGCCGCATTCTTCACCTCACGACATGTCTCATCAAGTCTCGTAATAGTTCGCACAATCGTACCCTCCAGCACGTCCGTCAGGCCAGTAATGTTCTTGAAGCTCATGCCTCGAGCCCATTCATAGACCACCTCCATGAGGCCGAAGCGTGGTCGGGAGACAAAGTCGTTGGAGTCATCAGCGGACTGGATCACCTGAAGCCTCGTCTGCACGTCGTTGATCTTCTCAGATATCGCAACAATCGTCTCCTTTCCGCGCTCGAGGTTGCCGGTTAGCGAGGGCTCCATATCAGTCTTCTCTTGGAAGACAAAGGCTGATAAGAGGGCAGCGATCTCGGCAGGCTCATAGTCGGCAAGGACATTGTCGAGAATAAGCTCAGTAAGGACTAGTTCGTCACCAGAGTGGATTTCGCAAGCAACCTTGCCCTTTAGTTGGATTCGTGTGGCATCGTCGATGAAGCCAAGCTCCTTGAGTACCTGAACTCGCTGTTCGTAATCAGGTAGAAGCTGGAGGTTCTGGTCCGATAGTGATTGCTTCAATTGAGAGATGTGCTCCTTGATAAGCCACTCATCATGGCACATGGCGAACTGTAACCCTTAATCAGTATCAAAACATACCAAACAATTGCAGTGATAACGTACATGCTTCAGGAAGTTTGAGCATTTCGTAGCAGGCGAGTGCGATATTGTCTTGACCAGCTCAACCCTCTTCTCCACCATCTCCTGTAGTTGCAGCTGCTTGATCCTGGATAGATCCAACTCTTCCCATCTATCGTCCCACGAGCCACATAGGTCTTGGATGCGATCCCTCGCCTGATGACACCCATCTCCACCTTGGAAGATCTCGGGAACGATGCCCTTGGTCACCCATCTCGTGAGACACTCCACGTCGCTCAAGGGGACATGAAGAGTCTTAGTCTGCACCCGCTTTTTGCTCTTTGGAAGTTCGTGAAGATACCTGCGGAATGCAGGCACAAATGGAAGCTGATCAGTGGCATCGCGTCGATCTCGAAGAGACTTGATGGCGCACACATGAAGTGTTGGATCTTCCGACGTTCCCTTATTACTAATACCGTCTGCCAGGAGGATACCAATAGATCGAATGCCGTCCCAGTTGAATACAACAAGGCGATGCTGAGAAAACATCCTTCTTCCTATGGGGATGGCCAGCAGACCCTTGTACAGCTCGAACGTGAGTCGCTTGAAGTCTTGAGAAGCTTGATGACACTCATCCATCGAGACATCGCAGATCTCACACGAGTCTCGCTTGACCTTTGCCAGATCTGCCTGCGCCAGCTTCACGTCCTTCTCGTGCTCAGGGAGCAATTGCTGAGTAGCATGCTCAGAGAAACTACGCTTAATCATTTCCTCGATCTTCAACGCCTCCACCCGGAGCAGATTCAGAATCATGTTGTACGTCAACCGGAATTGCGATCGCAGCTTCGAGGGCTCTCCTAAGATCATGTTTCGTAGGTCCGCAACAGGAGGCGCATCATCCAAGCCGCCTGGCGGTACGATGATGACAGAGCCGACAGTATCCAAGCCACGACGACCAGCTCGACCGGCCATTTGGGTATACTCTCCGGGCAAAAGATTTCGGAATGAATGTCCGTCGTGCTTCCGATATCCGGAGAAGACTACTGTTCGCGTAGGAAGATTCAGACCCATAGCGAATGTTTCTGTAGCGAAAAGCACCTTGACCAGTGTCTGAGCAAACAAGATCTCAACCAGCTCCTTGACGATTGGCAACAATCCACCGTGGTGGACAGCGATACCTCTGCCCAAAAGCTCCCTTAACCTAATGATTTGCGGAAGCTGTCTGTCTTCGGGCTTCAACCGCGCAACCGACTTTTCGATAATCATATGGATATGACTCTTCTCGTTGGCAGTGCAGAAGTCCTGGTTACTCAGGGCATCGGCATTCTCCTCACATCGCTTCTTTGAAAAGACAAAGATACAGGCAGGAAGA